>JAWZTD010012962.1:0-23950 GCA_035221335.1 Echites panduratus | reverse complement strand
ACTAACCATAATCTTGGATGAAATCTTGGGTAAGTTTTAATGTGATGTGTGTAATGTTGATGAAGATGGTTTCCTTTACATGAATCACATCACATGGCATGAGAACAATCAACAAGATGGGGAAGCCCTTGAAGGACTGAACTACATATTGCGGAGGCTATTTAGAAATAACCCTTATCGAAGGTTCCAAACCAAGAGCCCCCACAAGCCTCAAAATAGGTACCAAAGTTGAACATGGAACTAACTCGCTCTGGACCATCCAGAAGACCTGAAGAGGTTAATCAAGAAAGGAATAATACAGATCGCTTGGTACCTAAAAGGCCCCACGAACTATAGAGATCTCGTGAAAGCCACATCACTGTATCCGAACTTTTACTAGAGAGAATAGTAACTGTGTTAGAAGGATTAACAAACAGAACGGATAATGTGTCCATAGGGAGAACACCATCCGAACTCACCAAATCGAGAGAAAGTCCTCTAGAGATCTTGAAAAAAGAATGGTAGCAAGACCTACATCCTAAAATTCCAGAGACCATTTGCATAACAATGGAAATCAGTAGGAAAACCTTCAACAAGATCTGAGTCAACACCAAGGAACATAACCTGGAGTTCAACATAATAGTAATAGAGGAAATTGACCTAATGTTGACCAGAGGGAAACTCTCCAAAATGGAAGGGAGTATAACTTAAAGGATAGGCTCAATAGAGCAGTATTATCTTGAAATCAAGGTCAAAGAAGAGAAAGACATGGAGTCCCTCCAAACAAAAATATTTAAAATATATACGATCGATTAGAACGAACAGCAAGTAGAAATATGAAGTCCTAGCAAATAGAGGAAAGAAGGCAAATATATTAATCCAAAAAATGTAGAAAGCCAGGAATCTTAGAATAGGATTGACCTAGCAAAACGATCACCCTTTGTGGATGCGATTACACTAAAGAAAATCTTTCCTGGATTTAAGCCACCTTAGATTGCAACAAAGTATGATGGGACAACTGAGCTGCAACTCCACATTGACCAGTATATCTTGTATATGGAAATATTTGGATATCCAGATCATGTCAAATGTAGACTTTTCGGTTCACCTTAGCTAAGGAAGCTCAATCTTGGATTAAGGGACTTCCAATAGTAAGCATCTCTAGATGGAATTAACTCAAAGACCAATTTTTGAAGAATTATCCAAAGTAGCAAGAGGTGCGAAAAAAACATCAACCATCTCTTCATTATCAAAGAAAAAATAGGGGAAAGCATGAGAGGCTACTACAGCAAATTCAATGATGAAGCTGTGGAAATCGAGCAAAAGAATGATGTTATATACATAACTGCCTTCAAACAAGGATTGCAAAGGGGTATGTAGCATTATGATTCACTGAAGAGGAGTTTACAACTATAAAATTGTTACAAACTCTCCTAGAGACGCTGATAAAAGCAGAGGAGACGGTAATCCAAAAGAAGATCACTGGTTTTACAACTCCATCTGAAAAGCCAACTGAGGCAAAGTCCCAGCAGAAGAATACTTCGAGGACAAGAGAAAGGAGGGATCACTCATCAAAGGGAGGACATCCTGAGAAAAAGAAAAAGATCTTTCCTGACCTAATGATCCCACCATTAACAACCTCACATGTAGAAATTCTTGTGGCAATTGAAAGGAAAGTTTTGATCAAACCTCCACAACCTCTTAAATATCCTATGGTAAAAAGAGATACGAACAACCTCTCACTTTACTGAGGATTGCTTCGACCTCAAAATTGAGATTGAGAGACTTATCAAGGAAGGTCATCTGCAAGAGTTTCTTCCACATACAGGAGCACTGGTTGATCAATGATCTCAAGAACCACAAAGACCCCTACAAGAGAAATTTATGCAATTGAAAGAAAGTCTAAGAGAGCACGAGGGGCAGATACAGATCCTTTGACTATCCCCTTGCAAATAGGAGATTTCCTAGTTAGAAAAATATTCGCAAACTCATTGAGCGCAGTAAATGTTTTATATAAAAAAGCATTTGACCAAATGGTGCTTGACAAAGGTCAATTAATCCAAACAGATACAACACCCACGAGCTCCAATGGACCCACAATGTATGAAGGGGTCTCGAGAGTCTCAACAACAGTCACTGTGGCAAAAAAGCATAACAGAGGTCATGGACTGGCTTGTGGTGGATGCTCCTAGAACCTATAATGCTATTCTAGGCAGAAAAGGAGTTAAGGACCTTCTAGGAGAAATCTCACTTGCAGAATATCGCATTAAAATCAAGGTAGGACCAACTTAGGTGGCTCTCAGTGGAGATAGACAAAGAGCTGCAGAATGCTATTTCATAGAGGGAGACACTCATCCCGAGGACTAGGTTGACAAGCGAACACCAACGGACCTGCTAGATCTTTCAAAGGAGACCGGAAGATCGAAATTAAAAGCTGTACAAAAAGGTGACATCTAGGCTGGAACATCGATGTGTATGTAGATGACATCGTGATCAAGTCTAAGACCTCGAGAGACTTCATCAAAGAAATTCGTGACTTCCAAACTCTGAAGGAAACACAAATGAAGTTGAATCCATAAAAATGCATTTTTAGAGTCTTAGCGGGAAAATTTCTGGGTTTCATGATCTCTGAAAGGGGAATTGACACAAATCCCGACAAATCAAAGCACTGTTTAAATATGGAAGCTCCTCGAAATGTAAGAGAGGTACAAAGTTTGACTGGTAAAATGGCAACACTTGGTAGATTTATCAGTAAGATGGCTGGCAACACTTAGTAGATTTATCAGTAAGATGGCTGGCAACAATTGGTGGATTTATCAGTAAGATGGCAGACAAGGGATCAAAATTCTACAACGTGCTGATAAAACCTACATGTTTTGAATGGACAGAGAAATATCAGTTGACTTTTGTCAAGCTAAAAGAATTTATGGGGAAGCCACCACAATTAGTATCTCCAAGAGTAGGGGAAGAGTTCCTCATGTATCTCACAATAATTGAAAATTTTGTACGTTCTATACTTCTAGTAGAAAGATCAAGACAATAATTTTCAGTCTACTATGTAAGCAGGTTATTGAGAGGTCCAGAAATTCGTTATTCAGACCTAGAGAAATTTCTATATCTCATTGTGCTCACATCTAGAAAGCTCAAAGCTTAATTTGAAGCACACCAAATCAAGGTCCTGATAAATTTACCACTGAAAAGCCAGAGCTCTCGAGAAGAATATGAATGGTCCGTAGAACTCTTTGAATATCAAATTGACTTAGAACCTTGTAGAGCAACTAAAGCACAGGACCTGTTAGATTTTATTGAAGAATGCACTAGAGTTCCCTTGGATCTCACTAGGCCAAAAGTAGAAGACATTTGGACCTTATACACATGTGGTTTAACTGAGGAAAGGAATGTTGGGGTAGGCATTATAGGGACAAAAATACCTTACGCAGTGAAATACAATTTTCCAGCATCCAACAATGAGTCAGAATATGAGGTTTATTAACAGGCCTAAGATTGGAGAAATTTCTGAAGATTCAGAAGCTTCATTCAAAGGTCGACTCGCAGGTCATAGCCAGTTAAATTGCTGGAACCTATGAACCTAAATAAAAGAACATGGCCATGTACTAGAAAAAGTCAAACAAATGACCTCAAACTTGGAGTATTTTCTTATAGAACAAATTCCTAAAGGTCAAAATTTGGTAGCTGATGCACTATCCAAAGTCTTCAAAGACCTCAAAGGGACCAAAGGAGAGTTATTAGTTGAATTCCTGGAGCAACCCTATATCCCCGCTGAAGAAAACTTGTTGATTGAGGATCATTTGGATTGGCGGTAACCTATATATTGATATCTCAAACACAAAGAACTTCCTAGAGATGAAAAAGAAACACGAAAGCTCAAAAGATGGGCTCTAAGGTATACACTCGTTGGAGGAGATGAGGCCTATCGAAGGTCTTTCACTTGGCCATTACTTAAGTGAATTAGCAAGCAGGAATCACAATATGCAATTGAAGAGGTACACAAGCGAATTTGTGGATCCCATGTTGGAGCAAAAGCAATGGCTAAGAAAATTCTCAGAACAGGATACTACTGGCCTTCTATGGTATCAGACATAGAAAAGGCTGTAAAAGAAATGTAAAAGTTTCCAGTTGCTTGAAAACAAGTCCCATAGACCTTCGGAAAGATATCATTCAATAGGAGCAACTGTTACATTCTACATTTAGGGAATAGACATTTTAGGCACATTTTTGAAATTGATGGGAGGTCTACAAATCTTGATTGTGGCAGTAGAATATTTCTCCAGGTGGGTAAAAGCAGAACATGTGGCCTTAATGATGTGATTCCTTTTAATTGAAGTTTCTCATATCAATGGCTCAATTCTAAGGATTCCATCACAAAGACAAGTTCCCAAGATTTTCATCAAAATGTTCAAGTTTAGTATTAGATTGACCTACAAATTGGATTACCTAAATCAATCTGATGAATTTAAAGACAATTCAACACCCTAAACCAAAGTGAAGAAAGCCTCAAAAGAAGTTTCTCAAAAACCCTAGATATTCATGGAGAAACCCTAGCCAAAAGATCAATCTTGCATGTTTTGCTCTCGAAGAGAAAGTTTGTTTTTGATTGATAGATGTCTTCTTCAAATTACATAATAAGGATGCATTTATAGTATTTCAATTCTAATCTAATGTATTAATTCTTGCTTAGGGTCAAAAGACATAATAAACCCCTTAAACCAAACAAAAATTACAATAAAAATAAATATAAAAAACAGAGTCACTATAGCAACTCTGGTACTGTAGCTATCTGACGGCGAATAGAGAGCCGGACAGCCACTGTTTTGGCCCATTTTGGCCTGGAAATTGGTGAGCGCCAGATGGTAATTGGCAAGCACTGGATGGGTGACATGAGGTTATTGAACCTTACTCAAATAGAAATCAATTCAGTTAAAAATTTGTAGTATTAGCAACAACCCAAATTGTCTCTTTCAAGGATTAAAATCGTGTATTAAACAAATTGAGTGTATAATAGATTGGGGGTTTTCAAATTATTGAAATTTAAGACAATAGAAATTTGAAATAAGAAGCTACCAGTCCAAGAACCATCCATAGATTCCATATAGTTTCTCATTGAACACTCAAGATAAAATTGAACTTAATTATCTGATAACCTAAGTAGCCGAGATCTCGCACTAATCAATTCTCTACTAGATGATCACCTAGAATTCAATTAATTAACAATTAAAAAATCCGCAATCACACAATTTATTAATGAAAACTAGTTTAAAAAACATGAAATATTAATTCAAATCACAGATCTACAATTTGTTCTCTATCAAACATGTAATTGATCTTAAAAGATCTCCTATAACCAATTACAACTCAATTAAATAGAAAATACATAAACAAAGATCTCCATTCATGTAAAACGATATAATCAAGAAGCGAAAGACAATTAAATCAGTTCAAATATTATATCAAGTTCTCAAAACCAAACCAGAATTCTTCAAATCCTTGGACTAGTCTTGATCCTAGCCTTGCATAATTGTAGAGAAATGAAGAAAAGTAATAATTTTGGAAAAATAAGAAAAACACTCCCTACGAACTGAGGAAAACTCCCTTTGAACTCCCGACAACCCTCCTAATTTGGATTCCTCAAAAAGAGATAGAAAACAATACTAATTTATAACAATTTCAGTTTCAAAATTTGATTGAATCAGCCTCCCTATTGGACTGGATAACTGATTTTGTGTTCTCATCACAGTTGTAGCCAGTTGTTTAATCTTTCCACTTCAATTTGTTTCAGTCCATTACGACTTCGACTGCCCACATTACAGTCAAAATATACAACTTTGCCTATTCTGGACGGCAATGACTCGATTTTGACCTATCAGCCAATTTTAGTAGATCTAATGTCAGAATCTAGCTCTGATCTTTGCTTATGATTTATAGATCTATCTCTTAGCTTTCCAATGAGATATAATTTATAATATTAGGATATCTGGAACTCAAGATACGACATAAATACAAAATTTATTATATAATATTATTGTGGAGTTCAATTAAGGTCCAAATAAATAGATCTTGTTAATATAATTCAATTAAGTATGAAAGATGTACAAAAGACTAATTATGAGGAATTAATTAAATATAAAATCAATCATTATCAATGGGCCATTTCCCCAACATTTTTGTGCATTATTTTTGCTCCATTTCATCAAGTTTTCATCTACTTTTCATACTTTAACATCTTGGATAAATTTTTGACATAAAATGAAGCTCTCTAACCCTTCCAATAATGATACAATCCAAGACTTTAAAGCTTCTCTATTTTCATCAACTTTTCCACATTAAAAATGATCTTCAAATCTAGTTGTTCTTCATGCTTGAACACCAATGTCTTCAAGCTTTCTTCATACTTGAAATGTTAATCCTTTGAAGCCTTATTAATTCTTTGATTCCAATCATTCCCTCCTTCTTTGAAAAGATTTGTCCTCAAATCTTCAAGTTTTGAAATGTTGATTTTATCCTTGTAAGTAAACTTCGAAATTGTTTGAATCAAAGCTCCTTGACCTCCATCACTTAACAACATCCTAGAAAGTACGTTCATTGGTATGGAGAAATATAGTTTGCAGATTTGGAGTTCTGCAAGCTATAATTTCAAACAATATTAGGAGGTTCATTGGAGAACTCTTTCAGGAGTTTTGCAAAAGCCTGGGAATTGAGCAGAGATTAACATCTGTAGCATATCCACAAGCAAAAGGGTTGGTAGAACTCACAAACTAGACTATCCTAGAAGGTCTCAAAAAGAGATTAACAGACTTGGAGAAAGAAGGCAAAAAGCCCTTCTGGCCAGATGAAATCCCTAGCATCCTATGGGCATATAGGACTACACCATCCTATGGGCATATAGGACTACACCATCCTATGTGGTAGGAGAAACACCTTTTAGCCTATGTTTTGGTTCAAAAGCAGTCCCATAGAAATGAATTTGAAAACCCTACAGCTCATTGAATATAACTCAGTTCTAAAAGAGGGGGAGCGAAGGGCAAACCTAGACCTCCTCGAAGAAGCCAGGAGTTGTGCATTAGAAGCTGACACAAGTTATAAAAGGCAGGTCAAGACTCTTTTGAATAAAAGAGTTAAGGAAAGGAAATTTGTTGTGGGAGATGTGGTTCTTAAAAAAGAGGGTAGTTAACCAAATTGCAAGAAAGTTGGGAAGGTCCTTATGTAAAAAAAGAAGCACATAAAGGAGGAAGCTACATGCTAGTAGACCTCAAAGGTAGTCAATTGCTGAGATCTTGGAACACTTGTCATTTAAAAGTGGTAAATGCCTAAGTACTAAAGTTCATGTCATTGAAACATTTTCCATGCTTGAGTCCTGAAGTCCAAGTTTGAAATTCAGAGATATAGTTTCTTTTACCTTCCTCAAATAAAAGGTCAAGCTTGTGTAGAAATTACAACTTTGGAATTTTGTACTATATGCTATTTCATTCACATTATCAAAGATGGCATCCATCGTATTTGCAATGAGAAGTCAAGAAGTTCTTATAAGCAAGATAAAGTCTTTGGGAATATTCATATAAGTTACAAATCTTGTTTGATTCTTCTTTTTTTTCTTTTTTTTGAAGAAGAGAATGGTGCTTGCATTTCTTTTAAATAGTTATTTATGCTCAAATTTTTGCCAAGAGACTCTTGAAAATTGAAATTCTATTTGTGCCACTTTAGTAGATTGGTCATATGTCAAAATCACAAACCATTTGTTGCATAATAAACTAGATTTTGACTACTTCCTCAATCCATATTTAAAAACTAATCAAACCACCTTATTCTAATAAGAAAGAGCTTTCTTTTGATAGCTTGATTGACTTAATCTGATAAAAATTGGTCACTCAAATTATTCTTTGAAGGAAAGGATTAAATTGTCCAAATTCCAAAGGTCAAATTTCTTAATGAAATTCTCCAAGATTCTAAACCATTCTTATTTAAATTATGTATGAGGTTATCTAAGTACAAATAACATATTTAAAATATAATTAATCAAATATGAACAGTATAAGAATAAAACTCCAGGTCTATTTAATGAAACGATTCCATTTTCTTTGATTTTTATACATTGAGCACAATTCGTTTCGGGTGTTAAAACCATGGTGTAAAATTGTAGGCTAATGTACTTGGGAAAAGGAACCTCAAATGTAGCATTTGTCATCAATCTGGTCCCACCAAGTTTAAATGCTAAATGGATTGAAAAAAAGGCTACATTTGTGAAGTATATGTCCAACTAAACAACCTATGTGATATGGTTTTTTCTATTGAACACTTGTATCCTTTATTGATCATCCTAGAAACTTATCTGGATGTGTTTGATGTATTTGTTATATTGTGATGAAAATAATAGATGCATTAGACATATATAAATATATATAAGGTTATTCTTTTTGTGTGAATGGTATTTGCAAACACTAAATTGGGAGATGGCATTGGCATTGATAATCTTAATATTTAAGGAAAAGACCCTGAAACCTTGCTCTTGTATGCCCTTGAAAAGATGTTCTTGTTTATTCTTAATTTGCCTGATGTCAATTAGTAAGTTAATTAAGCATTTCAAAAATATGATAGGTTCATTTTTTTTTTTGTTTTACAAAAAAGAATCAAAGAAGACATATTAGATCTGATTGGGCACTATATTCTAAATTCATATCAAGAAATTGAGCAAGATCATATCTATCCTTATAAAGCACTGGCCATTTTATCCTTAGCTTTATCTATATAGTAGAGTTGATAGGGAGATTACCTTCCAGTCTGTGGAGTCATTTATTAAAGCCAGAGGAAAGTAGGGAAAAGTGAGTAGTTTTTTGAATTTAGATCATCTCCTCATGATTACCATTACATGAACTTTCCTTATCTGTATTCGTTACATCTCAATAATTTTTTGAACCAATGTTCGGCACCAAAGAGAAAATTGTAGCAAGATTGAGTTGAAATGTTGGTATGGTTACTGCATTTCCCTAGTGTAGTTATGATTTAGCTTTCTTCTTGTGGAAAATTAATTTTCACCTTCATGATGAATCTAAATTGTTTCTGATCATCCTTCTGGGATCATTTTTTTTATCACTAGCATGTATTTGTAAAGTTCTTAACAACCAAAGAGGAGCGTTCTAGTTTGTAAACAGTTGGGATGGTTAGTTTTTGTAACAACTATGTCTGAATTTATGGTTAGGGTTTGCACCTTTCCTTGATGTTTAATTTCTTAATTTGTTCACTTAACAAATTGTGATTGTTAAAGGAATTTCATTTAAGAATTTGTCCACTTGCATAATGGCTATGATACACTAAATGAAATTGAACACATCAAAATTAAATTATCCAAAGATGCATCTTACAAAGACATGTACATTTTACAACTTCAATTCAACCTAAGACAAGTTGGCATTTTCACAAATTAAAGCCTACAATACACAACTATGATTAAATCTTTCAATTAACTACAAATTGAAGTCTACATAAGACAATTTGGATTTTTGCACAAATTAAAGGCTAACTCCACTCCTTCAATTTCATTTGCTCAGCATTGAAACCAAGATGATGACCATTGTCAACCCCAGAACACACCAAAAAGCCTTCACCTTCCCCTTTAGTGCAGTGATTTCTTGTTCATACAACATGTATTTCCTCAACATTCCTAGTTGTTGATCTTTGGCACATTTTGAGATCAGACCAGGAGAAAAACCCACATCTCCTGTTGACCTAATTAAATTAGGAAGAGAAAATCACCATCCAAAATGGTGCCATAACACTTAAATTAAGAAGACCAAATTTGTTTCCATAACATCAAAGATGCAAATTTTAAAGATGAGACAAAAACTCTCTGCATATTTTTTTCACAACCCGTGAGTCTCATTCCTGAGTTGCTACTTGTCCATGTGTTCGAATGTGGCTGGGATAACCGCCATAGCATTTCACAACCATTTCATCCTCCATTTTTGAAGAAGAGGAGACTACATCACATGGAGCGAAGAAAAATTAAGTGGGGAGGCGAGTTTATAAAGTCCATGGCAAAAACTTAACTACAGTTGGGTTTAGTTTCTGGGGGCAGTTGTCTTTTTTTACCTTTTCTAAAGAATAGAATGACAAAGTATAGGTTTAAATGGACACCAACATCATAACGGCTGCCGGTAAATTGTTTAGTGACAATAAGGGTAGAAAAAAAAATAAAGCATGAAAATGATTTTATGGTACTAATTTCCCATTAATTTTAAAAGTGAAACTTCAAATTTTGAAAGTTCAAAACTTCATACTAGAACTAAAATAAAGCTTTTCACCTATATAGCTCTAAGGACAAATTATAATTCAATCTCACATATTTATTCGAAGTCATTTTTACAAGTGACAGAATAATCTAAAGCACAACTTGCCACTACTTCTGCAAGGGAACAGGTCACGTGCAGAACACATGAAGTTTTATCTGGGATAATTTTGTCATTTCATCTCTTCCCTTCCAAGCTAACCACCAATCTCATTGTTATATAATTTTATTTTAAAATATGGGTTAAAATGTAAACACTACTTCCTCCGCAGCTAGCTACAGGACTGGAACTGCCTCCAGCTCCTCCAGTCCCATCTGTCTCGCACCTACTGGTCTCCCCATAGAATTCTTCTCCCCTTCCAATTCTCTCTACTTAGCCAAATTTATTCAACGACTCCACATAATCTTCTAACCAAAGAGTAGTCATAGCCCACAACAAATCATCCGCATCTTCCTCTTCTTTATCTAGCACTTATCTGAAGCCTCTCCCATGATGAAAATAACAAGCTCAGAAACACACACACTTGCACTGGCTAATTCGCATTCTTAGATATTTTCGCTATTAGGATTTATGCCCAAAAAAACTAAAAATTTTCTGTAATTATTAATTTAATTGAGATGTTGTTTGAATTATTTTAATGCATATTTTTATTTCATACAATAAGGTATAATTTGATTTAAATAGGTGATCTATGTGTTGGGACGTTCATCACAATAAGGTATAATTTGATTTAAATAGGTGATCTATGTGTTGGGACGTTCATCACAATAAGGTATGGATCACTAGAAGTTTAAATCATAAGGAATTGTTCTTGGCCTGTTAATGGAATTAGGCGTTCCATTAAAAAAAAGGTCATAACACATTAGTCTCCTTTAAGTAGGGTGAATTACCTTTATTCATTGGGTAGCGTTCCCGGATTATTTGTGTTAGCATATTTTGTATGTGTAGAACTGGGCCACATAGTGATTGTTATCTAAATGTATTATCAAAGAAAAGAGAATTAGTATCACTATTACTACTGCGTGGACAAGTCCCCATGACATGAGTATGGGTTGATGGTCTGGCGAAGGTAGGTCTTTGTACCTTAATATGACATGGGTGAGGTTTCTTGTATATGAGACCAATAGCCTTTTATGTTAGGTACATTGATTTAGTTAGTTAAGACAAACCTATACAAGATGGTCTCTATGCCATCTCATTTATGAGATGGATTAATCGCTCCCTTGTGGATTGTTCAAGTTAGTTAACTGAACCTAAGGCCTTGGTAGTACTATTCACTATAGTATTGAATATTCTTTTTTGTGAATATTCATGTGAATGTAACAAATTGAATAAGATACCGAATGATGGTAGATGCTATTGAGTAAAGGTGATAGTACATCAGACTTAGGCTCAATAGTGGGTGTTATATAAAAGGGCAAATGTGTCAATACACTTGTAGGTCAAAGATGAAATGTTGAGATTTATCTCAACAAACTTTCTGTTATTACAACAATCCTTCTTGGACTACATCATCTTCTTATGGTGATAATAGAAAATGTTTAAAATGGCTAAGTATATTACTATTATGTAGCAAGGGTATTTTGGTCATTTTATGGAGCTTAGAACATTATGTCTTAAGGTCCCCAATCTAACTCTATTGTTTATGAATGATTTTTGTATCATTCTAAAATAGGAATTGAAGAAGAATTAATTTTGTTCTAAGTAGCTATAATAATTAATTAAGGATTATATAATCCTTGGAATTAATTATTTAAATTTGAATAAAATTAAATAATTTATTTTATTTGGTGTTATAATTAATTTGGACTTAAGTCCATAAGATTAATTATAGTTGGGATTAAAAAAAATTAGTTAGGAGTATTTATTTTTATTGGTCTTATAATTAATTTGGACTTTGGTCCATAAGATTAATTATATTTGGATTGGACTAAAAATAAATAAATGGGTTTCTTACAATGAATTAATCTTGGCTCGTAGTAGACAATACCCTAATTAGGTTAGTCTAGGATGTCTATATATATCCTATTATAACTAGCAATTAGGGTTATTCAATCATTTGGTATAACAAACCCTAACCTCCACTCTCAAGAGATAATATTTCTTCTTCCCCATTCCTAGTTTTGTTCATCCAAACTTTGATCTTAGGGAATAGATTGGAATATCTTAAGCATTGTAGATTGCTATCCAAATACAAAAGAAGTGAAGACCGATCTACAATCTTCAATCTAAAGGTATCATTTCTCTATTGTGTGTAAATTTTTTCTAAAAATCAAGTTTTAGATCTAGTTTTCTTTATGGATTCCGGATCTATTTCCCTACATTCGCATTCACCAGCAAAGCCTTTTTTATAATTCTTCTCACGTTTGCTATTGGTAGGATTCTGTCTTGCTCTCTTTGCAAAACATCTTCGCTGTTGTTGTGGCCTCCTAATTTGTTCTCGGAATCCTCCATTAGTGCTCAACAACCAAAATCCAACCTAATGTAACAACAAAATCTAAATTCTTTCCTGAAACAAAGATTTCATGCAAATTTCTTAAAAAGAAAATGAAAATGAAATAGGGAAAAGGAAAAGAAAAAGAAAGAAAGGTTGAAATTCGATGGTGGATAAACTACGGAATTGTTTTTTGGCAGGAAAATTAAGGGATTTTGGTTAATTGGAGAAAATTGATTGGTGGGTTTTATCCGGTTGGAGGGGAGACTGCCAGAGCTCCAGAAAGCTTGGGGGGAGGAAGCCATATTGAAAACCATTAAGGTTTTTCCTTTTGGGTGAAATGCATTTTGTTACAACAATGTACTGCCATGTCATTCCACAAGAATAGGTAAACCAAATCCTAAGTATATGGACTAGGATGCATGTGAATAGGCTTCAATAAACAGAAGCAGAACTAGTCATCTTCTGTTTCCTTGATTTTCTCAATTGTTATTTCCATTTTTCCATCTTGTTAGTCCCTTAGATTAGGGGATATTTATCATTTTCAAGTTGTATAAAGTTGATCCAAAATAATGAAGACGGCAGACTTCAACTGAACTTTGTTTGCTTATTGGTTTAAATTCTTTTCCTCAAAGAATCCTATTATAAATACTAAATTTCAGATGTTAGTTGTGCACTTTGATTGGGACCATATCATTGGTATCAAAGCAGCAAATGGAGTCAAACAAAGATCACATCTTGAACTTAGAGAAGAGTATTGGAGGACTGCAGGAGACGTTTGGCAAGATGGAGTTGGGAGTCACTGACAAATTTCGTTAATTGGAAGCTACCCACAACAAACTTTTTGATGCAGTCTTTACACAACATAGTGCCTCAGTTAGCCATGAAAGTGAGGCATCAAATTCTCTATTGTCCATAGAGAAAAGTTGTCAAGTAGCTTTAGCTGGGGGATTGCGGCAACTCTTTTCTTCCAAACTCGCTAAGCTTGAGTACCTCTCCATTTGGGTGATGAGCTAACTGAGTGGTTTATTAGAGTGGAGAAATTCTTCGAATATCAAGGGACTGTAGAAGGAGAAAATTTAGCTCTTGCTTCATTTCATTTGGAGGGTGAAGCCAATCAATGGTGGATTTGGCTTCGAAGAGCACTACAAGAAGAAAAAAAAAAAGAAATTATGAGTTATTGGCTCATTTTGGTCCAATCGAAGGGTTAGACTTCATCGAAACTCTTTCCCATGTTAAACAAATAGGTTCCTTGCATGATTATGTCAAGGAATTTGAATGTTTGGCTAATTGAGTACGTGGCTGGCCAATTAAGGCTTCGGTGGGAAAATTTATGGGGGGTCTCAAGTCTAAAATTGTAGAAGGAATTTGGATGTTCAAACCACAAACATTGAAGGGGGCAATTGGCTATGCACACATGAAGGATGAACAGATTGAGAAGCAAAATAAAATAGTGCAGATAAATTTCTAGAACAGTATCAATTCACTATCCAAACCAAAGGTTCCGTTCAAAAGACTCAGCGAAGAACAGCTAAATTGTTGTACTTCAATTGTGATGAGAAATTTGTTATCTGCCCCAATTGTCTCACTCCACAATTGTTGATAATAAAGGACCACAGGAATCTTTTGATTCACTTCAGGAAGCTGATGTTGATAAGAGTATGGAGATAACTTTCCATGCTTTCACTAGTTGGACTGTTAATAATACCATGAGGATTCTTGCTAAGTTGGGCAGCTATGATGTTGTAATCCTAGCAGACAGTGGATCAACAAATAATTTTATCAATGAAAATGTAGCCTAGTGGCTTCAACTAGTGGTACAATGCATGTCAAACTTTCATGTAAAAATTGCTAATGGAAAACCACTTCAGTGCAATGGGAAGTATGAAAATGTTCTTGTTCGGATTCAAAATATTAAATTTTAGCTAACATTATATGCATTACCCTTGGTGGGGTTGGATATGCTGTTGGGTGTGCATTGGTTGAAATTGTTATGAACAGTGGCCTATAATTGGAGTCGCATAGCAATGGAGTTCACTTATAAACGAGAGGCCAAGATTATACATGGCATTAATCCCATGCCAATAGAGGCTGTTGACACATACATTTTCAAAGGACATTGCTCAACGTCAAATGTTGATTGCAATCTGTGCCAGCCCACACGAGGTGGTTAAACATTAAGATATTCATGCTGATTTACATGATGCAATAATGAACTGCCAATACATTATTTTCCAAGAGCAAACAAATCTTCCATTGTCTCATGATATTGAGCATCGAATTCTACTGAAGGAAGGAATCGAACCAGTCAATGTCTGGCCTTACAGGTATGCCTGTTTTCAAAAAGCTGAAATTGAAAACAAGTTATTGGCATGCTGACAATGGGGCTAATATGACCAAGTACAAGTCCTTTTTTTCAGCTGTCTTACTAGTGAAAAAGAAAGACGGATCATGGCGATTTTGCACAGACTATCGAGCTCTAAATGCCTTGACAATAAAAGACCGATTTCCCATTCTAGCAGTTGACGATATGATTATGAACTTTATGGAGCCCAATTTTTCACCAAACTTGATCTCCGAGCTGGATATCATCAAGTTTGAGTCCGTGGTCTTGATATACCAAAAACAACTTTTCGAACTCAGAATGGTCATTATGAGTACTTGGTAATGAATTTCGGCCTCACAAATGCTTCTTCTACTTTTCAATAAATTATGAATTCAATTTTTTGTCCACAATTATGCAAATTCATTTTGGTATTTTTTGATGATATTCTTATATATAGCCTTGCTTGGATGAAGCATGTCGAACATGTAACTACAGCTTTTGAGATTTTAAGGTATCACCAATTTTAAGTCAAACTCACTAAATACATTTTTGGCCAACAAGAACTTGAATATCTTGGTCACATCCTCACTCATAAATTGTTAAAGGTTGATGAAGCCAAAATTCAAGCAATGCTTGATTGGCCGCGACCGACTAATGTCTCAGAATTAACTAGTTTCCTAGGCCGTACAAGTTATTATATGAAATTCGAGAGCGGATATGGAGTGATAGCACTGCCATTGACAAATTTATTGAGAAAATAGAAGTTTCATTGGCCAGTGGAAGTAGAAACAACATATCTGTCCTTGAAGAAAGCAATGACAACCACTCTTGTCCTAGCGATGCCAAATTTTGTTGATCATTTCACTATTGAAACAGACTCTTCTGGTGGTGGAATAGGAGCTGTCATAACCCTAAAAGGCCCATTGCTTTTCTCAGTAGAACACTAGGCACTGCAAAAAAACCTTACTCCACTTATTCTAGTAAAATGCTTGCGATTCTGACTACTATTCAAACTTGAAGGCCTTATCTTCTTGGCATCAAATTCTATATCCAGATGGATCAGAAGATCCTAAAGTTCTTCATTAAGCAAAGAATCACCACTCCAGAACAAGAGAAATGGATCTTTAAATTACTAGGTATGATTATGAGATAATCTACAAACTCGACAAAGAAAACAATATTGTCGATACTCTTTCTCGTTGCCCTAATACGTCAATCCTATTGACTTTGTCAATTTGTAGTGATGTAGTATAGGAGCAGATAAAATTAGAGACCCAAAGTCATCCATATATGAAGGAGATTGCTAAAATGGCCAATGATAAAAAAAACCTGTTGTATACATGGCGTGATGGGCTGATACTTACCAATTGGAAGGTGGCGATTCCTGCTAATTCATCAATCATTCTAGAATTGTTGAAGAAAACTCATGACTCTGTTTATGGTGGGCATTCGGGCATTTTATGAACTAAAAAACTGCTAGCTCAAACCTTCTAGTGGCCATCCATGGATCACATGATGTAAAAGTATGTCACATTCTATGATATTTGCCAGCGTGAGAAATCAACGAATCTGTCACCCATTAGATTGTTGCAGCAGCTTCTAATACCTTGTAAAATGTGGGATGACATATTAATGGATTTTGTAGAAAGGCTTCCAACATCCAACGGCAACAACACTATCCTTGTTGTGGTGGATTGATTGAGTAAATCCGTACACTTTTTAGCTCTCTCACAACCATTTTTAGCAAAGACGGCAGCTGATATATTTGTCACTGGAATTGTTAAGCTACATGGTGATGTGATCATGAAAGGAAAAAAACTTCTTCATCCAACATAAACACATCAATTGAAAAACTTACTCAAGACTTCATCAAAGATTATGGTTAGTTTCATTGACCTATGTTGTCTTCCAACATCAACCAATGACTTTTGTTTGGTAGACAATTCACACCCCAACCAAAGTGTTGAAAAGCCCTTAAGAAGTTATCAAAGAACTCTAGAAGAGTTCTAGCAAAAACCCAAAAAAAGATCACTAGATCTTCAACTAGGCAGCCATTAGAGAATTTTCTATTTTTGTATTCAAAGTTGATTAGGGTGAATAACATTATAATTTCTATTTGTAGCCTCAACGGCTGATCAACCCTAATAAAAGGAAAAGACATAAAAGCCCTTAATTGAAATTAAATTGTCCAAAACACACATAAGACAGAAGCGAACAAAAAAAATTTCTAGAATTTGGTCAAATTGCAACATGGCTAGTTGGTCTATTTCTTCATGCTTCCAAGTTGTTTTTGAACTTTCTTTTCAATGAAATTTGAAGCTTTTTAATCCTTCTTAACATCATCAAGGTCTTCAGAGTTTATGATATTGAAATGCTTGCTTGAATCAACTTCATTTTGGAGTGGCATCCTTTAGAAGATTGCATCAAAATCAAATAATTCTTCTCTTCCTTGAAAAAAAATCATCAATGCTTGTCTTAACCTTGAAGCCCTTGATCTTATAATTGGTAAATATGGTACTTTTGGAGTTGAGTCACTATCATTCCCCCTCTCCTCAAAATGATTCGTCCTCTAATCTTCTCCATCTACATCAAAAGGGGAGAGGTCACTAACATTGAAAGTAGAACTCACTTGATACTTACCTTGAAGATCAACTTTATAAGCATTGTCATTGATTTTTTTCTATAATTTGGAAGGGGTCATCTCCTCTAAGATCAAGTTTGGTAGTTCTTGCTTGTGGAAAAAGTTCTTTTCTTAAGTGAATCCAAACCCAATCTCCAACTTCAACCTTCATTAGTCTTCTTCCCCTGTTGTGGTGTTTTGCATAGCGTTAAGTTTAAGCTTCAATATTTTCCTTGGCCTTTGTGTGCAATTGTTTGATCATCTAGGCTTTCCTCATCCCATCTAGGCTATGAACTTCACTAGAAGGTAAAGGAATCAAATCCTTAGGTGTTAGTAGATTAAAGCCATAAACCAATTCAAATAGAGAATAATGTGTGGAAGAATGCACACATCTATTGTACGGAAACTCAATGAAAGGTAAATATTCTTCCCAAGATTTTAAATTTCTTTTAATGATAGCTCTCAACAAAGTTCCCAAGGTTCTATTTACTACTTCAGTTTGGCCATCCGTTTGTAGGTGGCAAGTAGTTGAAAACAACAATTTGGTACCCAACTTCCCCCACAAACCTTTCCAAAAATAGCTAAGAAGCTTTGTATCTCTATCCCTAACAATGGTTTTAGGAATGCCAAGCAATCTTACCACTTCTTTGAAGAATAAATCAGCTATGTGTTATGCATCATTGACTTTGGAACAATCAATGAAATGAGCCATTTTTGAAAATCTATCAACAACCACAAAAATAGAATCTTTTCCTCTCCTAGACCTAGGTAAACCAAGTACAAGATCCATTGAAATGTCTTCCCAAGGTACACTAGGAATGGGCAAAAGCATGTAAAAACCATGTGGTTTAATGGTAGACTTAACTCTTTTGTAAACAATGCAATTTTCACAAACTTTAATGACATCTTTTTTCATATGAGGCCGAAAGAAATGTTCTTTGAGAATATCTAAAGTTTTGGTAATACCAAAATGTCCCATAAGGCCTTCACCATGACTTTCAGTCACAAGTAACTTTCTCATAGAGCATTTAGGCACACACACTTTATTTTCTTTAAACAAAAATCCATCATGCCAATAGTGTTTATCTTGAGCACCCTTATCACAAGCGAAATTTATAGCTTTAAAGTCATCATCATCTTTATACAAATCCTTGATAAATTCAAAACCAAGTAGCTTAGCTTCAAGGGTCAGAGAATACCTTCTTGAAAGTGCATTCGCCACCACATTTTCCTTACCTTGCTTATATTTGATGACATATGGGAACATTTCAATAAACTCTACCCACTTTGCATGTCTCTTGCTAAGTTTGGTTTGTCCCTTCAAGTGCTTCAAGGATTCGTGATCGGTGTGGATTACAAATTCTTTTGGGCAAAGATAATGTTGACAATGCTCCAAAGACCTAACCAAGGCAAATAATTCTTTGTCATAAGTAGAGTAATTTAATGAAGCTCCATTTAATTTCTCACTAAAGTAAGAAATGGGTTTTCTATCTTGCATTAAAACAGCCCCTATCCCTACACTTGAAGCATCACATTCAATTTCACAAACTTTAGAAAAGTCAGGAAGAGATAAAATTGTTGCACATGTAAGCTTAGATTTCAACTATTGAAAAGCATTTTCTTGCTCACTTTCCCATTTAAACTTCACCTTGGCCTTAGTAACTTTTGTAAGAGGGGCAGCTATGGAGCTAAAGTTAGGAACAAACCTTCTATAGAATGAAGCTAGCCCATGAAAACTTCTTACATCACTTACACGTTTTGGAGTTAGCCAATCTTTGATTGCCTTTACCTTTTTCTCATGCACTTGGACACCATTAGAAGAAACAATGTATCAAAGAAATGTAACCTTTTCTAAACAAAATTAACATTTCTTCAAGTTAGCATATAATTGTTCACTTCTAAGAATGTCAAATACAATTTTCAAATGGTTCACATGATCAACAACATTTTTGCTATATATCAAAATATCATCAAAGTAAACCACCACAAATTTACCTGTGCATTCCCTAAGAATATGGTTCATCAACCTCATAAATGTGCTTGGTGCATTGGTTAACCCAAATGGCTTGAGCAACCATTCATATAATCCATGTTTGGTTTTAAATGCAGTTTTCCATTCATCCCCTTCTTTCATGCGAATTTGGTGATAACCACTTTTTAAATCTATTTTTGAAAAACAATAGCTGCCACTAAGTTCATCAAGCATGTCATCTAATCGTGGTATAAGAAAACAATACTTTACAGTGATTTTATTTATGGATCTACAATCCACACACATCCTCCAAGTTCCATCTTTCTTATGCACTAGTAGAACCGAAACGGCACAAGGACTCATACTTCCTCTCACATATCCTTTGGCTAGGAGCTCTTCTACTTGACTTTGATGTTCCTTTTTTTCCTCAAGATTGGTTCTATAGGCTGCCTTGTTTGGTAATGGAGCTCCTGGGATGAGGTCAATTTGGTGTTCAATGCCCCTAATTGTAGGTAGCTCTTGAGGTAGTTCTTCCGGGAACATATCTTCATACTCTTTTAAAAGGGAACAAACATCAATAGGTAAAGATGTGTTATAGTATCATGAGAATGAGAATAAAAAGAATTAGAATTTAAAGAGTGTTTATACATAAGTAAGACCATAGGCCTTAAACTCAAACATGCATTCTTCACACAAAAAAAAAGTCAGTTTTTTTCCACTCTTTTCTTCCTCTTGGTTTTCCCTCTCTCTCTCGATTTCTTGCTACAAATTTTTTTCTAATTTTGGAATCTATCCTTTCTTTATCTTTCCCTCTTTATTTCTTCTCCTTTTGTTTCTTTCTCTCAAATTCTTTTACTTCTTTTTCTTTCCCTCTTTCTTTCTTTTCTTTCTCGATTTCTCTCAATTTTACTTCTCTTACTCTTTTTGTTTTGTCACTCTCATTTTGTTTTCTCACCAAATCCTCATAATATAATTTCATATTCTCTACAATGGTCTTTTGGTCCATGTATGCTTCATATGGCTTCACGGAATCTAGCTTGTACTTTCTTCCATTCAACTCAAGTGTATACTTGTTCTTGTACCCGTCAAACAACATCTTCCTATCATATTGCCATGGTCTTCCAAGAATTAAGTGTGTAGCTTGCATTGGTACCACATCACAAAGTACCTCATCTTTGTAGTTTCCAATGGAGAAAGAAATCTTCACTTGCTTCCCTACCTTGACTTCCCCACTATCATTTAACCATTGCAATCTATATGGTCTTGGATGATCTTCTCAATGTAGCTTTAATCTATCGACCATAGATTTGCTTGCCAAACTAACACAACTACCGATATCTACAATCATGCTACAAACATTACCATTGATTGTACATCTTGCATGAAACAAATTTTCTCTATGTTCATTATCCTCTTCTTGCTTAACTTGAGTACTAAGCACCCTTCTCACCACTTTGTTCAAATAGTCTCTTACGATATTCCTTGATTCTTCATCTTCACTTTCACCTTCTTGATTATTTTTAGCCTCTTGTTCTTCCTCCTCGCCTTGACTAGAGGATTCCAGAACTCCCCTAATGGTATAGATCTTCCTCTTGCTAGGACATTGGTTGGCATAGTGTCCATATCCTTGGCATTTAAGGCATTTGACATCCCTTGATCTAAAAGGTTGCAGCTGTACCTTTATTTTGTCACCTTGGGCAGCCTTGTGCTCTTGAATTTTAGGTTTTTGTACCTCTTCCTTGGCTGGAAATTTCAATCCCTCTTGCTCCTTCTTTGGCCTGAAGTTTTTTTTTATAGAAGACACATAGTTAGATGAGCTGTACATTTTCCCAAAATTATTCCTCTTGCCCTTTAATTGCTTCTCAATCTTCATGGACGTGTTCACCAACTCTTGCAAAGAAAGATAATGATGTAATTCAACTCTATCCTCTATCTCCTTAATCCACAAAGAAACCTAGCCATATTAGCTTCCTCATCTTCAACAATGTTCACCTTCCACAAAGAAACCTAGCCCCTTCCATTTCTTTATGATAGTCATCAATACTCTTGGAACCTTGTGATACGGTTTGGAGCCTTTGATAAAGCTCCCTTTGATAGTAAGCTAGAACAAATCTAGTCCTCATGACATTTTTAAGTTCATTCCAAGTAGAAATAGGTCTCTCATTTGTTCTCCTTTTGGAAATCATCAATTGATCCCAAACTCACATTTCTATGTTATTAGAAAGATCTCTGGACATTTTCTCCATCTTGTCAACAAGATAAGCAATACTATTGTTGTCCTCTCCCACATTTGATGCATGAGATGAAGCAGAAGCTCCTTTAGACATCTTCATCTACAATTGAAACAAAAAGAAACAAGCAATCTGGAATTTTTTGTACCTTCCCAATTTCTCTTAGGGATACTCTCCTTCAAGGCTTTTTCTTAGTCAATTGAACTCACTTCACTCAGCCTTTTACCTCTCTTAACGCTTCTTCAAGTTCTTGAACAACTCTAGTGAGCAATTGCAAACAACTTAGGCAAGCATGTCAAGTAATCCACAAAACTTAATCAAGTAGTCAATAATTATCAACAACTAGAACCAAAGATATAAGAGTTTGAAAGATTTAGGTCAATGAGAAAGGAATTTTACACTTAGAGTCAAGGAATAGATAAAGACAATTTCTCAAACAGCTTGAAAGCAAAGAAACTTAAAATCAGAAAATTCTGCAATACCACTTTCAATAAAGCCAAGCAAATATGGTTTCAATTTTGCACCAATTAATGGCAAATCAACTTCAATTTCATTCACAGATCTTCTTCAAGCATTCAATTGTTCAAATCACATAAGATCTGACTTCAATTCGCAATTTTCATCACTCTTTTTTCACTTGTTCTTCTTGCTGCCCTATTTTACTTTTTTTTTTCACCGTTTTTGGATATGAATTTTCTTTGGGCAGTTTTGGTCTCTTTTTTTTTTTTTTTGTATTTTTGGTGTATGAAGATAGAAATAAGAAGAACAAACACTGAACACCTTGAATCAGCCCTTGTTTTTGGCCTTAGGCTAGATCCACACAACAATTGATTACAAGAGAGAAAGTAGGACAGATTTGATAGAACAAAACACAAAACACATTCATAAGATCATAGATCTTCAAAGAAACAAATATGATCTTAACACTACAAAAAGAAAGCAATTAAGATAGTCTAATCTATGATGAAATCGCCTAGGCTCTAATACCAATTATATGATGTGATCATGAAAGGAAAAAACCTTCTTCATCCAACATAAACACATCAATTGAAAAACTTACCCAAGATTTCATCAAAGATTATGGTTAGTTTCATTGACCTATGTTGTCTTCCAACATCAACCAATGACTTTTGTTTGGTAGACAATTCATACCCTAACCAAAGTGTTGAAAAGCCCTTAAGAAGTTATCAAAGAACCCTAGAAGAGTTCAAGCAAAAACCCCAGAAAAAAAGATCACTGGATTTGTTTTTGTTTTTAAAGTTGATTAGGGTGAATTACATTATAGTGTTCTATTTGTAGCCTTAAAGGCAGGTCAACTCTAATAAAAGCAAAAGACATAAAAGCCCTTAATTGAAATTAAATTGTCCAAAACACACATAAGACTAAAGTGAACAAAAAAAAATTCTGGAATTTGGTCAAATTGCAACTTGGTTGGTTGGTCCATTTCTTCATGCTTCCAAGTTGTTTTTGAACTTTGTTTTCAACAAAATTTGAAGCTCTTTAATCCATGTTAACATCATCAAGGTCTTGTGCTTTTATGATATTGAAATGCTTGCTTGAATCAACTTCATTTTGGAGTGGCATCCTTTCGAAAATTGCATCAAAATCAAATAATTCTTCTTTTCCTTGAACAAAAATCATCAATGCTTGTCTTAACTTTGAAGCCCTTGATCTTGTAATTGGTCCATACTGTACTTTTGGAGTTGAGTCACTATCACATGGTGTTCCGAAATTGATTGTTAGTGATAATGACCCGGTCTTTACATAGAATTTTTGGCAAGAGTTTTTCAAGCTATCAAGTACTAAGCTGAAACTGAGTTCCTCTTATCATCTATAGATAAATGGGAAAACGGAGGTGGCAAATAGGTGTCTTGAGCAATACTTATGGTGTTTCACTTTGTAGTATAAAAAAAAAGTGGAATAATATTCTTCCCTAGGCAGAGCTATGGTATAATACTTCATACCATGAGTCCATTAAAATGAGCCCATTCCAAGCCTTGCATGGCCGGCCACCACCTACGATTCCACTTTATGATGGACTGAGTTTGTTGCATGAAGATAGACAAATGGTGGACAGTGATCTTTTACTC
>JAWZTD010012859.1:0-24088 GCA_035221335.1 Echites panduratus | reverse complement strand
AGAGGGAGTAGACATGGTGCTACAAGGATAGGAGAAGAAGCCGGTAGCTATATTGGATGAAGAGTTTGATGGCTAAAGGGAGTTTAACTTCTGGAGGTTTCTGCTGAGACCATAGCTAAAGGCATGTGGGAAAAAAAATTGAAGATGTTGTATGTGAAGAAGTCAATAGAGAACATACTCTATTTGAAACAGAGTAAACTCTTCTTACGGTGGAAGGTACTTCTATTCTCTCACATGTTGACAAATTTGATTATATTATTATTTACTTGAGTAATATAAAAGTTAAGATTGACGATGAAGATCGGTCCCTTTTATTTTTGTGTTCCCTACCCCAGTCTTTTAAGTATTTTTAGGATACGATGTTTTATGGAAAAGATATTATCTTTTATAATAAATTAAATCTACTTTGAAATCTAAAGATTAGATAGATAGAGATATTACTTGGGAAACTAGTAGAAATCAGTTTGATGGCTTGTTTGTTCGGGGTCGATCTGAGAATGGAGATACTGAAAGTAGTAAGACCCTTTCGAAATCAAAATCCAAACTTAAACATTTGGTGTGCAATTACTGTCATAAAAAATTGCATACTTAATCAGAGTGTTATAAATTGAAAAATAAGGAGAAGGGTGAAAACAAAATTGAGGATGAAACATCAGAACCTAGTGTTGCTGTTGATGAGAATGATGGAATCATTTTCGAAGCAACTGACAACAATTCCAAACATGGAAATGAGTGGATTTTAGATTCTGGTTGTTCTTATCATATGTGTCCTAATAGGAAGTGGTTTTCAACATATGATTCAGTTAAAGATGGAGTTGTCTTGATGGGCAATAATGCTTCTTGCAAAGTTATTGGTATAGGTACAATTGAAATAAAGATGCATGATAGTGTGGTGAGGACACTCACTAATGTCAGACGTGTTCCTGATTTGAAGAAAAGTCTCATCTCTTTAGGCACTCTTGAAACTTTAGGATGTAAATAAACAGATGAAGGTAGAGTTCTGGTTATCATGTAAGCACATAGGTTTGGTACTTTATATATTTTGCAAGGGTTTATTGCCACAAGTGCTGCTGCTGCTGTTTCTACATCAGTTTTGATAAATTCTGACACCACTAAATTATGGCATATGCGTTGGGGCATATGAGCTAGAAAGGCTTTTCTATATTGAGCAAAAGAGGTCTTCTTGGTGTACAAAGTACTTGTGCAATTTGTTTTTGTGAGCATTGTATTTTTGAGAAGTAGAAAAGAACCAGTTTCAAATCACTCGCAACTCACAGGACAAAAGGCACTTTGAATTATATTCATTCAGACCTTTGGGAGCCTTCTTATACTTCATCTAAAGGTGGTGCTAGGTACATGTTGACTTTTATTAGTGATTTTTCAAGAAAAGTCTGGATTTATTTTCTGAAACATAAGAATAATGTTTTCATTACCTTTAAACAATGGAAAGTTATGATTGCGAAACAGACAAGAAAACAAATCAAGCGGCTTGGAACAAATAATTTCTTGGAATTTTGTAAAGATGAATTCAACCAATTCTGTAAGAATGAAGGAATTGTTCACCATCACATTGTGAGAATGACTCCTCAACAAAATGATGTGGTAGAACATATGAACAGAACTTTGTTGGAGACAGATCGATATATGATCTCAAATGCTAGACTGACAAATGACTTTTAGGCAGAAGCTATTTCTACTACTTGTGATATTGTCAATTGCTCTCCTTGTACAACTCTAAATTTCAAGACTCTAGAGGTTAAGTATTCCTGATAATTATTCTAATTTGAAAATTTTTATATGTCCTGCATACATGCATGTGAATAACTGAAAATTGGAGCCAAGGGCTAATACATGTATTTTAAATTATATGCACCTAGGGTGAAAGGATTTCGTTTATGGTGTCTTGATCCTAAATCACTTAAATTTATAATTAGCAGATATGTTAATTTTGATGAGTCAGTTATGTTGAATTCCAAAAAAGATTTCTCTACATAAATCTCTTTTGTGTTGTTAATTTCTCTAGATAGTTTGTTATTATTTTGTTAATGTCGAAATTCCCTAGAATTAATCATAACATAACATTTATTACAAGCTTGTATTTGATTCAAGGGGGAGATTAAACTATTTGTGGGCTACCAAAAGTCGTCATTTTTTATTAGGTACTCTTTTCTATTTCCGCATTATTTATGTTTTATTAACAAGTTACAACTCATAGTTATGTTATAACAGTGAAAATGAGTTACAACATAATCGGTGTTTAACCACCCTCTTTGCAAGTGGTATCAAAGTAGGCACACAACAGACTATTGTACACACAATAGGTATAGATTGTAGGAGAGTTGGATGCTACAAGTTTAAAAGCTAATACTTTGTCCAAAGCACCACTACTTACTTATTCTAATTATTCATATTGGAAGACAAAATGGATGTGCATATCAATACTCAAGATGAACTTTCTTGGGCAATTGATTGAATCTGAATGAATTTGTACGTGGCAACACTTGAGCATTGAATGTTATTTTCAGTGTAGTTGATGCTGAACAATCCAGACACATTTCTACTTGTGGAATTGCTAAAGATTCTTGGGATATTGTGCCGGTTATGTATGAAGGAACCACTTCTGTGAAATCCTCGAAGTTGTAACAACTTTCCAGCAAATTTGAAGAATTGAAATGGAGGATGATGAAACTATTACATGATTCACATGCAAATCGATAGAACTTTCCAATCAGTCATATCAACTTGGTGGACCATGGGATGATCTAAAGATTGTGCAAAAGATTTTGCTCTTCCAATATCACTCAAAGTCAAAGTCACTGCAATAGAAAATCTAACTTGATGAACTCATCTAATCACTTCAAATTTATGAAATGATGCATGTCATCCAAAATAAAGACAAAGGAGTTGCATTAGTATCTAATGATGGAACTATCATTGTTGATTTAGAAGTTAAGGAAGATGAAACTGACCAAATAACATTGTTGACAAAAAATTTCAAACAGTTCTTAAAGAAAAATTCCAATAATCGAAGATTCAACAAAGGTGAGAACTTGAAAGGAGAAATCGAGAAAAGCAAAAAAAAAAAAAACAAGAATTCTGATTCCAAAAAACTATGAGAAATGTGATTCAAAGTATCAAAAGTAAAAGAATTCAACGTAAGGAACATAGTGATAGGGTGGGTCATATTCAATCCGAATGTGCCTATCCATTTATTTACCTTTTACAATGCATATCAACTCTAAATCTTTATCATTTGTACATTAAATAATCTGGCATGCCTGATGTTACAACATTAATCTGGTAAAATATTTGTTTTCAGTTTTAATTGAACTTATGGATGTAGATTTTCATGTCAAGATGATGGATATATTTTTTTAATTTCTGTACTTCTCTCTTGGAATTTGTAGTTATGGATATTCCAAAACAAGATAATAAATTAGCCAAGATGACCAGAGCAGTTAGAAAGTCATTAAATTATGAGATAAAAAAGAGAAAGAGTAAGTGTTTTGCTGGTTGGATATAATTTCTTGATTTTGTTGTTAAATTCTGAAAAAATTAATATTACCTTCTTTTTGCAATAGCTAATTGTCTTTTATATGGATGCTTCTTAAAAGGCTTAACTATCAATTTAACCATCAAAGTTGTATTTATTTATTTTTTCAATTTAACCATTCAAATTTCAAATATGTCATTTTGACCACTCATCTTTGAAAATTTGACTATTTGACTATTACAAGGTTAAATCCTTTGAAAATTTTCACAAAGTTGAATGGTGACATTAACAAAAGTTATAATGATAAATGGCTAAACTGAGACATCAAACAAAGTTAAATGACTAAATTCCTAAATATCGTAAAGTTAAATGGTCAAATTGACACATTTAAAAGTTGAATAGTTAAATTGAAAAAATATATATAACCGTAATGGTCATATCGATACTTATGCCCTTCTTAAACAATGGGTAAATTTAATTTTCTTTTTTTTTTCATATTAGGGGATTGTTTGATATTTGATGAAGAAAATAAAGATGAAAACCACATAAAGCTAAAACGTTTGGCTACTAATGAATCGAATCTAACAATTATAGGAAGCACTAGAAGTACTCTTTCTACAATATCTAATGGTATGTAACTTACACAAACTGCATCTAAGGTAATAGATTTATTTAACATTATTTATTCTCTATAAATTGTCAATTGTTTATATTTTTACTATTACTTTATGTTGCTTTATGCAGTGTGTATACACCCTAAATCTTTACCCTAGTAACATTATTTATTCTCTATGCAGTTCGATTTAAATGAAATGATCGATGAGCACAACATGCTAGCTAAGTCATTTAGGAGAGTTAAAAATCATTTCAATCAAGACAATGCGTCTAATATCAAATTGAGATTTATCAGAACCAGTTTAGGAAAAGGAAAGGATATCACTATTGGAATGTCAGTTTGGTAAGCTAAATAACATTCATGAAACTCATACTTCTTTCATTCCTCTTCAATAACCTCTTTTTATTTCCATACCGGGAAGATGGATATCAAAAATATATACCTATAAGATAGTTTGGAGGAAACAAAAGATATTTTAAATGGGAAACAATTATTTTGAGGGAATTAATTGATTTTCGCATCCAAGACAGAATAAATGAGTATGGAACATTAGTAAATTCTAGGAGACTATTCTAACAATTGTTAATTGATTGTTACACTATGATTGAGAATCAAAGATTGATTTTTCTCAGGTTTAATTAGCAAAAAATTAGATTTGATATTTTGATTGCGTTAGAAGAAGCAATTCACTAGGATGAAACTATATATGCTTCAATAGGAAAATAAGTTATCCTTCCTACTTCTTTTACTGTAGGTGACAGATACGTGTTCAATAATTTTCAAGATGCAATGTTAGTATACAAAAGATATGGCTAACATGATCTGTTTTTAACCATCACATGTTACTTAAAATGGCCTAAAATTGACAATTCTATTATTTACCAACTCCGAACATCCTGACATTACAAGTAGAGTTTTCAAAATGAAAATTAAACAAATGATGGTAGATTTGTAGAAGTAAAGTCTTTTGGGAAGAATTGTTGCAAGTATGTTATTTGTTTTCCTAAAAGTTATTACACCATATAAGCATACTTGGAAATTCAATATTAATTTAATGACTTATTATAAGTTCAATCTTATCGATTATTTAACTGTGTTAATAATTCTTATCTCAAGTATGTACACCGTTGAACTTGAAAAGTGAGGATTGCCACGTGCTCATATTTTATCAACGTTGGTGACATTGATAAATTTTTATGTGTCGAATTGCCTGATCCAACTATTTATCCTGACCTCTTTGATGTGTTTCTTCATATATGATGCATAGGAACTGTGAGAATGCAAATCACAAATCCCCTTGTATGTAAGATGGTTTTTGTTCCAATTTTTTTCCTAAAAGATTTTTCATGAGTACAAAATAGATGATGAAGGTTATCCTATTTATAGAAGACGAGACACTGGAATTTTTACTATCAAGAAGGAAATTAAATTGGATAACATGTAATTCCATATAATCCAATTCTATTGATATTGAGGCATAAGGCACATGTCAATGTGGAGTTTTGTAATAAGTCTAATTCTATCACATATTTGTTCAAATATGTGAATAAAGGTCCTAATAGTAAGATTTTATTTGACAAAGGAGGTAGACAATTCATAAAATGAAATAATAGTATATTAAATAAAACAGTTTTATAATGGTAGATTCTTATTTTCTTATGAAGCTTTTTGGAGAATTCTTGGTTTTGTTATTCGTCACAGGTGGCCCCCTATTCAAAGATTTACATTCCACATTGCCTAATAAACAAAATAGTCTTTCCTGAGATGATGAGTCAATTGATTTTGTGGTGGAAAAGAATAGGGATAAAAAACAATGTTTCTTGCTTGATTTGATACCAATAAGACATTTTATGCAGCAAGATTATTGAATTATGGAGAAATGCCTAATAGCTTTGTATTCAATAAGAAAAGTAATGCATGGACAGTCTTGAAGAAAGGATTTTTGGTTGGGAGGCTTCATTATATTCCTCCTGCATTTGGTGAATTGTATTATATGTTGATGTTGTTAACATTTCAAAAGGGATGTACTAGCTATGAAAACATTTAAACGGTGAATGGGGTCACATAAAATTCCTTTTGAGATGCTTGCTATGAGATATGATGGCTCCAGGATGATAAAGAATTTGATGATGTAAAAAGAGAAGCAAGTGAATTGGTATTCAGGTATACTTGCGTATGCTCTTTGTTACATTATTTTGAGATTGAATTTTATATGAAAAGAGGAGGCACTAGAAGAATCCAGATAAACTATTAGATAATTCTTTTATAATCAATCATCTCCACAATCTGATTAGAATAGAACTTATTGATCATTTCAAATTATTATCATTGTTAATTCATATATTTTTCAATTATATATATAGATACCAGAACAAGAATTACAAAATTCATGGTTGATCGAAATAGAGAAACTTTTTCACACAAATGGAAGATCCTTGAGGAAGTATAGCTCAATGCCTTTTCCTGAACATTATTAGTTGAATCAATTTGAGAACAAATTTATTCTGGATGAACTCAACCGCAACTTGTTAATTGAGGAGCAAAGAAAGATCTACGATAAAACTATGAGCTCTGTTTTGGAAGATAAAATGGGTGTCAAGCCGTGAGTCCAAACCCAAGACATGACAACGCCGCACAACCATGAGAAACTCAGGAATATGCAAAGCCAAATTAATAGTCCAATCCATCCTTAACATTTAAGAAATCAAAAGAAAAAAAAACCTAAACTAATATAATAAATTGTTCTAAAAATTATTCCCATAAATCTACAAAATGAACCAACAACTACTTCAAACTTATTCTTACATGATTACAAAATATATCAACAATTTATTCCAAACCAAGTACAAATCTCTAGTAATCTTTAAATAAAAGTCAATAAAAAAACGAAAGCTCCCACAATCCTTCAACTCAAAATCTCCTTTAGGCATAATTCACTTAACCTAAAAAATGTGCTCAAAAGAAAAAAAAAATTATGAGCTACAAGCCTAGTAACAAAATCTCACTAATAGATGGATCAAGTATTTTAAAATAATTTCTATGCTCAAGAGACTTTTAACAAAGATAATACCCAAAGCTCAATAGAGGAAGTTTATTTCACAAATAAATATATAGTTCAATTATTATTCTTTATTTAAAATATCATTTCAAAAGAACACAAATTGTAAAAGCAATTCTTTTAGTTTCTTTTTAAGCTACCACAATCACAATGACCATATGGTCACAAGAACCCACATAGAATTGAATCCAACTTTAATAAAAATAATCAACAAGTAACAAAGGGGACATTTTTGAAAAGTTTTGTAAATAAAAAACTTAAAAACTAATTTGAAAAGAAGAACATAGATAAGAAAGTTGTTAAGAAAAAATAATTTATAAGTTAATTGCTATGATTTAATCATAGATCAAATATGACTATTGAGTAGTTAATTTTAACATTTATCTTAACTTTCAAATTTCTATTATTAAAATAGATCACTTTCTTGTAGCAGGAAATAAAATATCTAAGTTAACTAATTGAACCTAAGTTTTAGGGGGAAATAGATTTAATCAATTAAATTGCATAAAACACAAATGCATCATCAATGGCAAATTAAATAAAGCAAAGTAGCTTTAATCTCATGCAATTTGATTAATGTAATTCTTTATTGCTAAATCAAGTTGGTAGTTGAAACTTAATTTAAACAATAGTTGTTACTTGGTGGAATTATCAATTTTAGTGATAATATTTAAACCGTAATAATATAATCATGTAATCAATCTATGTGATTAAGCTAAATCAATAAAAATAATTAATAAGATGAAAATAAAAATTGCATAAAACTCAAAAATACATATCAAATCTTTAAAAGAGAAAAACAAAACAAATCTCATAACTCCATATATAAATAACCTAGACACGTGATGGTGAAAAAGGTAATGTTGAAAGGACTAGCCAAAGTCGAGATAAGAACTGATAGTTTGTGCTGAATGTCAATATGGAAAGTACACCAATTGCCATTCCAAGAGTTTAAATTTAATGTAAAAGAACCGTTAGAGTTTGTGCACTCTAATGTCTTTGGTCCCGTTAAACAATCATCAATTGGAGGAATGAAGTACATGCTAACATTCATTCTACTCCAAGTATGAATAAGTTTATTTTATGAATGAAAAATTTGATACTTTTTCTAAATTTACAGAGTTCAAGGAGATGACTGAAGCAGAAATCGGCAAGAAAATCCGTTGTCCACATAATGACAACAGAGGGGAATACACTTCAAATGAATTCTCTGAGTTCCTTCGAGAACGTCGTATACTCCATCAATTCAGTTGTCCCAACACCCCATAACAAAATGGAGCAGAGGAGAGGAAAAACAGACATCTAGTAGAAATATGTTGAAGTATGTTTCATGCAAAAACCATGCCAAGTAGATTTTGGGCTGAAGCAATGAGGACTGTAGCTTTTATCATCAACTGACTTCCTCAAAAAAGATTATGATTTCTTTCATCATTTGAAAATTTGTGGAAAATTAACCCCACTGTAAATTATTTTTGAGTTTTTGGATGTGTATGTTTTGTTTTGTTCCTAACCTTTCTCATGGCAAGATTGATAAAAAGGAAATTAGGTGTGTTTTTGTTTGATATGAAAAGCAAAGGAAATGATGGAGATGTTGTGGTAATACAATAGGAAAATGCTACACATCTAGAAATGGTGTGTTTAATGAGGCGTCTCTATGATGGCTCTCAACTAAGGAAAAATCACTAGACTAAAAAGTGCCAAAAATTGCCCAAATTCCTTTGAACTTAGGTGAAATTGAAGACATTAAAGATGATGTGCTGACGATGAACATGTTGCAACACAAAATCCATGGCAAACTGTTGTATTCCTTTAGTATTTTTAGCCTATGCATTCAACAGATCCTGTGTTAAAATTGGAACTGAAATAGGGTTCGTTTCTACCTGAACAACAATAGGCCTGGGTTGTTCATTTTTTTTATCAAGAAATTTATTCAACCCGTTCCAATTTGGAGGATAAACTATAAGTTCAAGACATTGTTCAGCAATGTGACTAGTATTTTGACAATAAGTGCATTTGGGTTGTTCCTTTCCAGCCATTTGTTGATATATTCTACTCCCCCTGTCATTATTTATAAGTTATTTGAGATAACATTCCTTGTCACTAAATATAAGTCATTGTTGTTAGTTTATAAGTATTTTCCTCATTTTTTATTATATTACCCCCTATCTCTTTCTTTTCCCTAATAAATGTTGTTAGTTTAATTAAAATCATAAAAAAATATTAGTTTAATTTTTACAAAATGATGGCTAGTCACTTATAAATAATAACGGCGAGTGCATCTCTTTTTGTAAATTACTTGTTAGATTGCTGATTCTTATATCTTTTGGATTGACTTTGAACTGAAGACTTTTCCAATGAGCTGCTATGTTCCTTAAAAATAGTAGCTTCTGATACAAATCTTTTGTTTAGAGTGATTTTCCTCTGTTTAGCCTTTGCAATCATGTTGTATGCAACTCCAAGAGCTGGAATTGGTTTTGTATTTAAGATCTAAGTGCTCACCAATAAAGACAAATCATCCAAGCCCATCAAGAAATCATAAAGTTTCTCACATCCCAGCATTTCACCAAGTTGTTTAGAGATATTACACTCACATTTTGTGCAACTATACATTTGAGAAAAGGAGATATGCACTACAATATTTCTTCTCATAATTCTTTCAACTTTGTGTAATATATGATGACATTGTGAATCTCTCTTGCTATAGAAGTGTTATAGTTTGCCTCAATTCATAGGCCTTTTATGGACTTCCTTTTCACTTTTGAGCCATCCGTAGACAATGGCATTACATCCAGGGCATCCAATGTGTAGGATCTGCAGATTCTATAGTTGGACAAACCAATGAGTCATTTACAAACCCATACTTATTTTTCACATAAAATGCATAACCCATGTTGAGAATCCCACATTATTGTTTGCAAGGACAAATTGTAGTGTAGATAGACTTGGGGAATCTTCCTTTTAGGGTTGAGTTAGATCCAGACCCATTTTTAACATAGTATTAAAGCCATAGTCCAGTGTTCGTTTGTCGATGTTGGGCCCTTGTATTCATGTCACCCTCTAGATGTCCAGTCCTGAGCATGACAGTTGAGAATCCCACATCTGTCCTTTGTAAAGGCAAATTGTAATATTTATGGAACTAGGCAATCCTCCCCCAACTTTTGGGATTAAGTTAAGCCCAAGATCAAATTTTACAATGGTATCAAAGGCATGGCCTTGAGAATCCCACACTTGTCCTTTGTAGGGACAAATTGTAATATATATATATATGGAATTGGGCAATCCTTTCCCCTTGACCTAATTTTAGGGCTGAGTTAGACCCCAGATCAATTTTTGACATGATATCAGAGGCATAGCTCGATATGTTGAGAATGTCACCCTCCAAATGTCCAATCTTGGGTGTCAAATAGATGTTCAGAATCCCACATTTATCCTTTGTAAAGGAAAATTGTGGTATATATGGAATTGGGTAATCTTCCCCTATTGGGCTGAATTTTGGGGTTGAGTCAGACCCAAGATCAATTTTTAACACAGTATCAAAGGCATGACCTCTAGATGTCCAGTTCTGGGCATGAGAGGATCTGTTGAAAATCCCACATAGACCCTTTGTAAAGCCAAATTGTAGTATATATGGACTTGAACAATCCTTCCCCCATGAGCTAGCTTTTGGGAGTGGGTTAGACCTAAACCCATTTTGGACTTGGTGTCAAAACCATGTGCCCCCGTATTTTGTGTGTATTTCACATTCCAAATGTCCAACCTTGGGCATAATTAAGATGGTGTGCTAAGAATCCCACATATGTTGTTTGTATGGGCAAATTATAATATATATATATATATGGAACTGGGCAATCCTACCCCATTAAGCTAGCTTTTGGGGAGTTAGGTCGAGGAACATTTTTAACATGGTATCAGAACCAAGTCTGATTTTTGTTTGTCAATGTTGGGACCCCATATTTGTGAATTTCACACTCTAGACTTCTAACCCTAGGCCTGATGAGGTGTGATAGAATCTCATATCGGTTGTTTGTAAGGATAAATTGTAATATATATGGATCTGGGCAATCCTCAGCCCTTGAGCTAACTTTTGGTGTTTAGTTAGGCCCAAGGCCATTTTAACAAGCCATGCCATTGATCCAATCATTGTAATATTTATATTCCGTCAAAAAAAATAGTCATAATCTATGTTTCATGATTCTATCGAAAAAAAGTAATGGATAAAATACTAGGCCAACTTTGGGCCTAACAAAATATTACAAGCTTAGGGAAAAAAATAAATGGGTTCAACTAATCTCGAATATTTAAGATTAGTCATTGTGGTATCTTATCTTTTGGTCAAAATTAATTGTAATATCAAATCTTTTTTTTTTTTTTGCTAAATTAGTATCCACTATTTACTAGTTGCCAAAATAATACTTCCGATCACTTCACAACAAATTTTTGATCAAAACTTCACATGTACAACATGGAAGTCCACTAATCCCCCCCCCCCCAAACCATCCCTCACATGACTTCAGTTATACAATACCGAATTTGGGGGGGGAGGGAAGCCTTTTGTACAAATTCCACTCACTAGACTATCGTGATTTGGCCTCTATAGGAGACCTCTTCTCCATGAGCCGACCTACAACTGCAAATCCTAGCAATATTTCTATGGTAAACACACCTTCCTCCCAGATCAACCTTTTTTTGTTTCCAACAATTTCATCAACAACAATTTTTGTACCATCTCTTAAGCAGGAGGAAACTATACCTTCAGGCCTAATGATTCTTTCTGGAAAGTATCCACTTTTTATCTCCAAAACCTCACTACTTTTCAATCGATTGAAGTTGGGAATCCAACTCTGACCCTAAGCAACATTGATATTGGTGTCGTGGTAAAGCTTGTTGTATTTTGTAAATGTCGAAGTCAAATGGAATTGTAAAATAGAGTCAGGTGTCTAATTAACTATGTTTTTCAACCTTCTGATAACTTAAGCAGCATTGCCTCGAGATTGAATACCACGGTACAGTCCATAATTGATGTTAATGGCAACAATTTGAGGGCTTTTGACATGATTTTAGTGCTGGTCACACGCTTCTCCAGCTTTACCAGCCTATTGTTCCTCCTGTTGCATCTCCTCCAGCTACAACCCAAAACCTGAGCGGAGATGACAGAAAAGCAGAAGTCATTAGATTGGGAATCAGGTTAGGAATTTGTGGTTTGTCACTGATTCTTGTAACTGGGTTATGGATTCATACTCAAAATAAGCCTAAGAAAAGGAGTTTAAGGATGTTGAGAAACAATAGTGGTAGGATAAGGGAGAAGGGTCATCGATCAAGAATGCACAATTAAGTTTGTCGGCTGATGTTTTTGAGTACTTGGAAAAGTACAGGGATTTTGATATTAAGGAATTGAAAGAGGCAACAGATTATTTTTATGATAATTTAATCATTCAAGTATCCGGATACAAAGGTTCCACTAGTGATAAGGTTTATGCTATCAAGAAAATGAAATGGAATATCTATGAAGAACTCAAGATCTTACAAAAGGTACTGAAGGTAGGCAAAATAGAGAAATTATGCGAGGGATGGTTTTTGGAAAAAAATATATGATTTTTCTATTTTACCCTTGTTCAATATGGGCATGCGAGCTTTGATGTTGACCATGTGAAATTTTGTCCAAAAAATTATTATCATATTAACAGAAGTATCACTTTAATAGCTCGTAAATAATATGAATACTAATTTAACAAAAAAAAAAAGATTAAATATTACAACTAACTTTGATCAAAAGATATAATACCACTATGTCTAATCTCCTCTCAGATACTATAAATAAAAACTTCTTTTGTATCTTATACATTTACATAAAACATACAAGTACCTTGTAATATTCAGACAACTTCAACAGCAAAAGTCTGTATGCACTCGTAAACGGAAAAAAGACCCGTCATCATCTTCAAAATTTAAAGGAACCAATGCTTGCAAATGAACAAAGAGTAGATACAATTGAATCTCAGGATTGACAAGTAGAAAAGATACATCTTTCTGTAAGCCAAAAAAATTCAACAGTAACAGTGAAACAAACCCATTTCAGCTTGTGAAGAACTAAATTGAATCTAACCATGAACCGAAATCATCAACTTTAGAGTTGGAAACAGGAAAAGAAGTAGATGGAGCACCAAAGGAAGTAGACTTTGTTTCATGCAATGGAGGAGTTCCCTTTGTGTTGATTAGATTGGATGTTTCATTCAGTAGATCATCAATATCATCGTCAAGATTGGTAGCCACAGAGTGACCTTTTCTTGTATTATCTTCTTTAACATACTTAGAGACTGAGGCTGATGGACATGATGAACTTTGTGGTATATAAGCAGTGTCACTGTCACCAGACTGCTCTCTTACAGTGGAGTCGAAAAACTTGGTTTCACCGAGTGAGTCAAGAAGAAAGTCAAGCTCTGCCTCTGCTGCTCCTGCATCAAATCTCAATGGTCTCTTGATAGAATCTGCAGTTATATCTGATGTTAACTTTCCAGAGCTTTTGTAGTCACCTTCATCTACCCAGAGTGAGTCCACTGCATGATCAAGTAAGCCTTCACCAGTAGATGGACCTGAGCCACGGTCGCCTTCGTGGGAATCAGGTGGCACATGATCATGAGATTGAGGGACCTTTATTTTTCTCTCAGAAATAGTGTCAGAGGGTAGTCCATCTAAAACACCTTCAGTTGAATGAGCACCAGTTGTGGCTTGTACCCAATCAGGCTTGCCCCCAGTGTTTCCTTGTAATTCAACGCACTGAGAAATAATTTATTTATCATGACAAAGAGTAAGAAGGAAAATAACAACAAATCCTAGTTGGGATTGATATGTATAAGCACCCTTGAAATTCCACTAGCACACATTTTTAGATCAGGACCAGATTTCTTCTTGTCATTATTAACTAACAGAGGAGATTAACTCTGGCATAATATTGCCTTCTTTTACAACGATATTTTTGCAACGTACCATTAATATGATTAACCTATTGACCAAACCAAAGCATTTTGGTTCGAAAACAAGATATGCAAACTAGATAAGATGGAAGCTTTAACAAATTAATTAGTTACTTTGGAATCTTCTTAAAACTAAATGTAAAACCAACCCAATCAAATTATCTCCAGAGTAACAATATAAATAGATTGCTAAGTTAAAAGGATATCAATTACACATATGAAAAGCACTGGACATCATTTGTTCTAAGAATGTGATTCAAAAGATAAATTATGCTTCAGTTGGTCAATTAACCATCATAAACATAAAGTAGCATGATATACAGATTGATGAACACAAGAGGATTTTTGTCATTATGAACTAACAGATAACAGAGGAGATTAACTCTGGCATAATATTGCCTTCTTTTACAACGATATTTTTGCAACATAGACAGTGAAATTTCCATTAATATGATTAACCTATTGACCAAACCAAAACATTTTGGTTCGACAACAAGATATGAAAACTAGATAAGATGGAAGCTTTAACAAATTAATTAGTTACGTTGGAATCTTCTTAAAACTAAATGTAAAACCAACCCAATCAAATTATCTCCAGAGTAACAATATAAATAGATTGCTAAGTTAAAAGGATATCAATTACACATATGAAAAGCACTGGACATCATTTGTTCTAAGAATGTGATTCAAAAGATAAATTATGCTTCAGTTGGTCAATTAACCATCATAAACATAAAGTAGCATGATATACAGATTGATGAACACAAGAGGATTTTGCAACAAAAGTAAGAGTTAATTATGTACATATCCAAGCAATAGGCATTTTTTAGAATTTGGCCTCCTACCAGAAACAACAATTAATCTTTCTTTTCCCAAAAAAAAAGAATTAAAGTTCTTTTAGCCATAAAAACTCATTGAACAAAATGCATGAAAAAGCACAATGATGCCAAAAAACGGTGAAATAAGTGAAATCTTTGTTTGTATTCTGATTGTATAAGCTCAAGAAAAATTATTTAAATAACATCTATCACAACATCTTACAGTGATGTTCATACACAAGTCATCCAGAATATTCTATGAAATCTCAAAAGTGCAGAACAATTGAGATGAACCAATTTTGTCATGGTAATCAGTGGAATCAGAATACACCAAGTGGCCTTTATGACTTTTCAATCAAGATGAATTAACTCTTAAGTTTCTATATCACAAACTATATGTGACACATCAAGTGGAAACCAAGGTTGATAAGAAAAATGACACAGTCAGGAATAAATCAAAGTCACTCTATAATCCCTGCTTATTCACTGAAACCCTTACAACATCTAGTGTATTCCCTAAGAATTTCTTATTCAAGAGCACAAGATCAAAGCTCTCTTGGAAATGTATCAACATTCCTTACAATAATGAAAAATTAATATTCTCAAAACCTGCTAGAAGTGGAAAGAGAGGATCTAAGGATGTTCTCAATACCAGTTTCCAGTGTACAAGTGTTCGCAATACCAGAGTTTCCAGAATACAATCTTCTTTGTTGTGACCTTAATGGGTGCATTTGGACACTGATTGAATTTTGAATTTCAAAAGCAACAGCTTCTTTTTAATCTTTTTTAAAAAATTTACCATTTAAGTTCAAACTACATTTAAACAATCACTAAAGGGAACTGCTAGTGGTGGCAGCAGTTAGAAGCATGCAGAAGATGTGGAGGCAAGGAAGGTGAACAAAAAGAAGTAGGGGGGAGGAGGAAGGGGGGGAAGGGGAAGAACAGAGAGGGAAAAAAAAAAACTTGTGGAGAGAAATGGAGATAACCAACAAATAGATGATGATAAACAAGAACTTTGACTGCATAGTAGAGGAGGAAGACGAGCAATAAGAAAGCATGAAGAAGGAAGGAGGGAGACGCAAAGAAAAAAGAAAAAAGGAAAAAGAAAAATCTTACATTGCCAGGACTGTTGACACCGGAACCGTACGTGATGAGAGTATGAAAATAGCTCCAGGATGTTTTGGGATTTTCATCCCAACCACACTGACCCGGGTTTTCAAAATTGAATGTGAAAATAGACTGACCATTTGAGCTTTTAAGCAATTCCTAACTTCCAAATATTAAAAAACCACCCGGGTTTTCAAAAATTAAATGTGAAAATAGACTCACCAATTGAGCTCTTAAGCAATTCCTAACTTTCAAATATTAAAAATCAGCCACACAAAAGCAGAAAATATACTTTAGTGTTTTTTCATTTTCCACTTTAGGCAAATAGCCTCCCATTTGTTATGTGTTTCCTTCTTTTGCTAGATATACCAGGTTTTATATTGTGAAAGTCTCTGAATAACTAGTAATTGGTTCAATCAAAATTTTCAGGATGCTCACCGAGACACACACATACAGAAAGGCGAAATTAAAAGCTCATGAATAAGCACTAAAAAATTAATCAAATTTCTTAAGAATATATAATTCTTTTAAAGCAGACACCTTAGAGGAAGATAAGTGCATCAAATCTCAATTGCACCTAAATAGGAAAATGTAAAGACAAATATTTGGTAAGGAAAGTACCGTCTCTTGTCCCAATAGATCTGGTTCAATGAAAAGCCTCTCAGCTAAGTTTGTCTTTTCAAGTTGTTCGGCAAGAAAATGCAAATTAAGGGACAGAAATGATGCCTGTAGATGTATGAACGCAATACTCATGATCAGAAGCATTGTGACAGAACTTTACTTATAAGAGAAAGATAAACAAACAGATAGACCTCACATGCACAAGCAAACTGGTGGAGAGAGCCAGATTAATAGGGAAAGAACAGCATTTTCGGCCAGGAGCCATCTGTATCTCATCTATCATTTTACTTTCTCAAAGATCATGCTATCTGTCTCAAATTGAAATTAATTTTTAGGTTTTACCTGAGATTTTTTCCCTGTAGTTGGGCCTGTAATTTTAAGTTTAACTAACTCACTACAAAACATACAGGAATTATGTCTCTATATGCAGGCCAAAATGAATTAGACAGTTTGATGAGAAACAATATGCCATACATTACCACAAGGTTTCATGTTTGATGATCATCTTATAGCTTGTCCTTCATCCTACTGAGGTAATCACCTCCACTCTGATTATGCAACTATTCACAAGATAAGAGGTTATCATGCAGCAATACTTAATCACTGTTGCAGTATATCAGTCGACAGAAATAAGCTGATTGTCAATATTGAAATTATGATATTCTGTCCTCATAGTTTCTACTTTCATAGTTATCTGCAGTTCCTTATGAAGAAAATAAAATAAGACCAAAGTCCTTACTTAAAGAGTAGATACTCAGTTCTGTGATGGGAATAATTTGATTACAAAACTTATGATCTAAGTATGGAAATGGAATGTTCGTAGTTTAAAAACTTCAATTGAACTTCTCTGAAAGAAAAACTCAGCAGAGTTTAAAATAGTTACAGAGTCCACAAGATGATGTCTCACAGCGAAAAGCCAACATCATTTCTACTAATCATAGTTGGTGCATAACACCAATCAGTTTTTTCAATGCAACTAGAATTTGTAAGATATAGCTACCAAAAGTTATTTCGAAAGATGAACATTGGATTCTAGTCGGCAATTGTTAAAGGCCTGATATATTTGAATGTTCCAACAACTTGAGACCCTGTGCATAATGTTGTTTCATTTACATTGCTCTGATATCATAATAATTCCCAAAAGTAATGCAAGACCATCAAAGCATGCCAGATCATGATATGCTTTTCAAAATTAACGACTGACAAGTGACACAGTGATTTATTTATCATAACAAAATGAAACACAACAGAAATACAAAAAGGGTATTCAACTTGCAGGTATCTAAGTATCCAATTTATGGTAATGCATTAAATCACATCATCTTTTTAGCAGTTAACCAAAAAAGGAAAGCCACAAAATGAAAACTCTTAATTTGCAATAAAGTGTAATCATAATAGAAATTTACCTCATGGCTATTGGTCTCATTATCATCCAAAAGAAAATTATAATCAGAACTTGATGATGCAATTTGTTGCCCTCTGGCAGAAAGCAGTGGACCCAGTCCTTGGTTGAACTCTGAGATATGTTCAAGTCAATCCCAATTATGCAAATTAGAAAGCTTTTTTTTTTTACCTTTTTCTTTTCCTTTTTATTTTTTAATGGTTGGGGGGAGGGAGGGCATGCGGATGGGATGACAGGGGGTGGATCTCACTAACAGTCAAGAGTGCAAACTGATTATGAAACCATGAAAGCATTTAAAACAAAATAATATTGCCTGTTTGAATACTAAGTACATCGCAAACATATATATACATATTCGTGCAGACAAACAAGTTAACATACCATCCAGAATATCACTCAACAAAGTAAAGCTCTCTGCAGTATAACTGGATTGGGATTGCGCTTTGGCCTCAGATATTAAATAAGTATAGTCTGCGCCTTTACTTTTGGGCTCTATAACATCAGGTGCCTCACTTGTTTTGCTGTGGGGTACATCTTCAGAGCCTGAATCAGATTCATCTTCATAACGATCCCAATTTGACGGTAATGTCCTCAAGCCCTGAGATTGAGGTGCTTTTTGCTTCTCAGCTTTGGTGCTTGTCTTCTTACCACTACTGGTTGTAACTGAGGCTGTAGGTTTTTTAGATGTTGGAGTTGAATGATGCTTCTTGCTATGATGTAAAGAATGAGCTCTCTTTGATTTTGCCAAAGCTTTTGTATCCATGAACTCAAGTGTGCTAGATGAAACAAGTCCACAAGGATAAAACTGTAAGCATAAGAAAACAAACAAGTAAATTTAATCTTGACACACTCCCACACATTCCACATGAATCCAATAAAAGAAGAAGAAAACATTGCCCTCAAATTTCAATTGAATGATAAAAAGGCAGAACTATCAAAACAATAACCGGATAGCTCCAGTATTATATTCCTTTTAATACTGCTTCCCATTTTTCAGCAATCCATAGTTTCACTTGGGTACTAACTGAGTAACGTTCATAAGAAACCAATTAATATCTGAAGGGTGTCTTCCCACAAATGGTTTCAAGTATAAGATAGTATAGCCCAATCCATACACTTTTAGGAGAACTGACTAATATTACCATGAATATTAGAGGGAAACTGGTGAAGCGAAATTCAGGGCCTTAAATCCATATCGAAGAAGAATGGGTAAGAATGGAATTATAGAGACTGTATGGCAAAATTCCTAACCCTCCTGTAATTCTGAACTAAAAATTCAACATAACTAAAGAGAAATGATACAAAGAAAAAGAAAAAGGCACTAAAATTCAAACAACGCTCAGGATTCCGAGACTAGATGGTATAGAGCGTAAATTAGAGAATATGAAAAACTTCTGGGCACTTGAGGAGAAGCAGAAATCAAAATTAAGACATTAAAATCACAGGTTTTCTATGAGAATCTTTGACTATTGCACTAGAAGAAGCAAATATCATACATGATTCCGCAGATTACCGTAGAGATGAAGTTTCACAGAGAAGGCGGATTTTGCAGTTTATATTGAGGAAACAAAAGAATTGAACTGAAGATACAACACATCAAATCAGAGTTTTTGCCCATTTCTCTCTCTGTAATATTTGAAAAATCAGAGCTTGCACCTGTCAAAATGCACCCAAGAGCATTATCATTCGGATTCTTTCATATCCATTTATTAAAAATCTCTACAATTATACTCTTATTTCCTCTTACACTGTGTGAGTCTCTCTCCCACCACCAATTCAAATTTCACACCTTCCTGAAAAACTCGACAAAGGCTGCTGCGAGAAGAACGGAGCCGAAAGTAAGAGTCCAGTGAGGAAAGAAAAACAAGAATATATTTTTGAAGGGAGTGGATGTTTACACAGCTGAATGTTATGAACACACAACCCCATTTAAATTTGTTGTTCTGTATTTTTTGTAAAATGACTAAATTAGACATTATCTAAAAAAAAAAAAAATGATTGCCTGCATAATTAATACACAACCCAAATGAATCTACACCTTCTTCTCAGCAGTTTTCATGAAATACGATACTTATTGTTTCACTGAACGAAACATTTCGGTGCAACGAAACAAAGAAGGAGAAAGCCACATTCAAATATTTTTTGTAATAAAGAGTTATAAAAAGACAATGGAAGCTTACAATACGTCAACATGGCCAAATGAAGCTAAGATGGTAAGTTTAGCATGTAAATTTCTCATTTTTTTATAGGATGTCAGTTGTTTTCGGTCGCACAAAAGGTCAGCAAACCAGTACCGACCTTTTGTCAATAGAGTCGGCAATAAGTAACCGACAATATTACAAATTTTCACAACCTAGTTGATGAACAAATTGAAGAACTTTGGTTATCTATGGCCAACATAATATATAAAACTCATTAGATTATGCCGAATTTTCTTCATTTTTGTCATCAACTTCTTGCCGAACAGATTTAGAGTTGTCATCCACTTCTTGCCGACAAGATTAAGAGTTGTCATTAACTTCTGGCCGACCATATTGGTCTTTGTCATCATCAAATCACCGACTTTCATAACCATTCTTTTTCAGAAATAATTTGATCTTTTGAGAATATATTTTTTAATCTGACATTCACTTTAAATTTATGTGTAGACCATAATTTCTAGCAAAGGAAGCAATGAAGATCAAGATCTACCTATAGTGGTTGATTATACAACACATTTTACGAACTTTGAGGTATGTGTCATAATATTTAAGGTTATTTGATGGAAGATTTTGGTAATTAATTTGTTATTGTAATGGCAGTATTTCCAGGGCAAAAAAGCTTTGGTGTCGTGGGTGAGACAACGGGGAAAACAATTGGGATTTGTCATAGTAACACACCATTCTAGTTCTGTCAATTCAAAGAAAACTCCAAGAATATACTTGGGATGTGAATGGGGAGGCAAATTCAGAAAATCGGTGAAGGCAGAAAAGGATGAATCCAAACTCAATGATAATAGTAAGATGAAAAATAAGAATGTTGGAACAAAGAAGTGTGAATGTCCTTTTTCAGTAGCGGGGAAACGACTACCTGGTGATGACGATTTGTGGGTTTTGGAGGTGAGATGTGGGACAAATAACCATCATGAATTGCAATACTATGAAGGGCATTCATTCGTTGGCCGACTACAACCCCACGAGGAGACTATTGTTGCCGAGATGTCTGCTTCTTTGGCAAGACCGAAGGACATCTTATCATCATTGAAACATCGTGATCCTTCCAACACATCGACTATGAGGACAATTTACAATGCTCGGGCAAAATATCGTGTGAAGGAGATTGCTGGACGTAACCAAATGCAGCAATTGTTAAGTAAGCTCAGTGAAAATGGTTACTACGAGTGGCATAGGAGTGATGGTGATACTGATGAGGTCCGAGACTTGTTCTTTGCTCACCCTACTAGTGTTGCATTGTTGCATACTTTTCCTGAGGTTTTGCTTATGGACTGCACGTACAAGACAAATCGGTACGGTCTCCCTCTGTTCGAGGTTGTTGGTGTGACATCAACTGATTTAACCTTTTCAGTGGCTTATGGATATATGAGTGCAGAACGTGAGGATAGCTATAGTTGGGCTTTGTCAAGACTGAAAGAGTTGATGAGAGAAAACTCTTATCCTTTTGTCATCACCACAGATCGTGAGTTAGGGCTAATGAATGCCATATCACATGTGTTTCCCTATTCACGACACTTGTTATGTAGGTGGCACATTTCGAGAAATGTTCTAGCAAAATGCAAGAAGTATTTCAACGAAAGTACGTGGGAGAGCTTTCTTACAAGATGGAATGCACTTGTCTTGACGCAAACAGAGGATTTATATTACTGTAACCTTAGACAATTTGAGATGGACTTCTCGTCTTATCCAGATGCACTGAGCTACGTCAAGGAAGTTTGGTTGGATGAGTATAAGGATAGGTTCGTGTCGGCATGGACGGATCAACTTCGACACTATGGTTGCACCACAACGAATAGGTTCGTCACTTAACATTTAAAAATTAGTGTTATGTTGTTAATTCATTATTACTTTGCTACATCATAATGTGATATTCTTCCATTTTTTTGTTGTTTGATTTATCTGTAGGGTTGAGAGAGCACATGCCAGATTGAAGAGGAATCTCAGCACCTCTCAAGGTATTTTTGAGAGTTGTTGGAATATGATACACCAACTATTGGAGTTGCAACACAACGAGATCAAGTCTTCTTTTGAGAAAAGCAAACATGTCGTGCAACACCATTTCCGACCCCAGGTTTTCAAGGAATTGCGGGGGTTTGTTTCCGTGGTTGCGCTAGATATCATCCTGAAGGAGTGTAAGTTAGTTGATGTATCTGTGTTCAAGTTGCGGATGGATTGCGGGCGTTCGATTCGAAAGACTCGCGCATTGCCTTGTGCTCATGATATAGTTTAGATCCGTGCTGAGGGAATGCCTATTCCACTGTGTGTAGTGGATTCTCACTGGCAAAAGGTGGCCACCATGGTCAGCACCGACCCTTCGACACACGATGCTCCATCAGTTCCCCAAGATGATGTTGGTTTAGAGTCCAGTTGGTTACAATTTCGGAGTAAGTTTGAGCGAGTAAGTTTGAGCAAGTAAGTCAACATGAGCAGCGAATAATTTTAAGAAAGCTCACTGAAATCTGTAATCTTGAGACTACTCATTTAGGGGAGCCGGCAGTGAAGGTCAAGACACGGGGACGCCCTAGTAGAGGTAGACTAAAGAGCAAGGTAGATACAAGCACCAAAATTGAGCCATCAGCATTTGAGCTAGTAGATTCTCAGCAAGGGATGCTTCTTATATAAGACACAGATCCTATGGTAGGAGGTAACCCTATTTGGTTTGATGCTGTGAAGATTCCGGGTCAGAAGAAAAAGCATCCTCCGCAGCGTGGCAGGTATGTTCGACGCCATGGGTTTGTTGATGCATTGCCTACATGGCTACAGCCTTGCATCGATCATATAGAGGATGTCAGTGCGGATGGTTATTATGGGTTTCGTGTTGTCGCTGGATTGGTTGGATACGGAGATGACGGCTGGGCAAGGGTTCGATTGGAGCTTGGTCGTGAGATGGATGCTCATGCTGAGTTATATTTCTCCATCTTTGGTGATCGGTACGCTGAAATACGAACATCTCTTGATTGTTTTGAGTCGACAGCTCCGTGTGATAGATGGATGGTATTGCCTGACACTGCCCTCGTTATAGCAACTGTTTACGGGTGTACAGTTTGCTTCTTCTCTCATTCTATATGTCTAACTTGTCTCTCGCTACGACAAGCTTTCTGAGCTACATTGTTTCAGCATGAGATCGGTATTGGTTTTGTCAACGGAAACCATTATGTGAAGGTGTTCATGAAGCCGGATTCTGTTATACCTCGGATTCACAGAGCTTGGTACGATTTCCATGCACCTGATGTTGCAGGGTGGGATAGCCAATATGCGGATCGCATTGGCTACTACGATATGATGTCTAGCACTGGCCAGGAAGACACTAACACAGTCGAATTAACCTCTAGCGATGGTGATATGTAATGTTAATAAGTAATGTATTTTCATTGTGTACATGGAATTCTAGAGACATTTGTGTTAACGAAACTTCTATGGAACAAAAGTTATGTAATGTTTGAATGCACCTAAAATTTTGCACCTGATTATGTGAAGTAATATTAACAATATATTTATATATAATATATAGATTATGTCAATACATGGATTATCTTACATAGTCATTGCAAATCCTTGGTATTCTTTGCAAATAATAGATTGTCGACTATAGTCATCAACAAGTTGCCGACTTTAATAAGATAATTCAGCAAATTAATTTCGACTGAATGAACAAAATTCAGCAAGAACATACCGATTGGATGACAATGTAGATGGTAACATGTGACCGACTTCCAAGAAAAATTTCAGCATGTATAGGTAAGTTAACTAGTGTAATGAAATTTAACACTCCAACACCATCTTATATAG
>JAWZTD010012842.1:0-24094 GCA_035221335.1 Echites panduratus | reverse complement strand
AAGTGTTCTTCCTTTCCTTGAATGAATGTCACCAAAGCTTTCCTCAACTTTGAAGCCCTAACTCTAGTTATAGGTCCGGAAGGTATTTTAGGAACTTGATCTCCATCAGTAGGTCCGTCCCTACGAGGGTAGGTCTGTCCCTGCAAGGGAAGTTTCGTCCCTTCAATGGGCTATCCTTCCCTACCATTGTAGGTCCGTCCCTTCAAAGGAAGTGCTATCCATTCGAAGGATGATTCGTCCCTGTAAGGGAAAGTTCGTTCCTGCAAGGGTACGTCCGTCCCTTCAAGGGATAGGTCCATCCCTGCGAGGGAAGTTCCGACCCTTCAAAGGGCGATCCGTCTCTTCAAGGAACAGGTCCGTTAATGCGATGGAAGTCCGTCTCTCTGAGGACGAAGAAACATTTATTGTCCAAATAAAACAAATTAAAATAAACAAAATTATAAAAATAATTTGTCCCTCAAATATTAAATCGTCCCTACACATTAACCCAATTAAAGAAATATAAAGAATACAAATTATGCATTTATTGTTTAAATCATAAAAACTAAAATAAGCAAAATTATTAAAACAATCCATCTCTCAAATGTCAAACCATCCCTCCACATTGACCCAACTAAATAAATATAAAACAATACAAGTTATGCATTTATTGTTTAAATCATACAAAGTAAAATAAAAAAAATTATAAAAACAATCCGTCCCCAAATATCAAATCGTTCATCCACAATAAGCCAATTAAATAAATATAAAATAATACAAATTATGTATTTATGGTTTAAATTATACAAAATAAAATAAACAAAATGTCCCTCAAAATGTTATATAGTCCCTCCATATTAACCTAATTGAAATACAAATTATGTATTTATTGTTAAAATCATACAAACTATAATAAATAAAATTATAAAAACATTCCATCGTTCAAAATGTCATATAGTCAATCCACATTAACCCAATTAAATAAATATGAAATTATACAAATTATGCATTTATTGCTTAAATCAAATAAACTATAATAAATAAAATTATAAAAAACAATCTGTCCCTCAAATTTCCTCCATATTAACCCAACTAAATAAATATAAAACAATACAAATTATGCATTTATTGTTTAAATTATACAAACTATAATAAAAAAAATTATAAAAACAATTTGTCTTTCAAAATGTCATATAATCCGTCCACATTAACCCAATTAAAGAAATATAAAATATTACAAATTATTCATTTATTGTTTATATCATACAAAGTAAAATAAATAAAATTATAAAAACAATTCGTCCATCAAGTTCTCATATAGTCCATTCACATTAACCCTATTAAATAAAATTAAAATAATACAAATCAACCATTTATTATTTAAATCATACAAAATAAAATAAACAAAATTATAAAAACAATGTTAAATCATCCTCCACATTAACCCAACTAAATAAATATAAAATAACACAAATTATTTTTTTATTGTTTAAATCGTACATACTAAAATAAACAAAATTATAAAAACAATATTGTCTTCAAAATGTCATATAGTCCTTAAACATTGATCCAATTAAATCAATATAAATTATTCATTTGTTGTTTAAATCATGAAAACAAAAAAAAAATTATTAAAACAATCCGTCTCTCAAATGTCAAGTCGTCCCACCACATTAACCCAACTAAATAAATATAAAATAATATAAATTATGCATTTAGTGTTTAAATCATACAAACTAAAATAAAAAAAATTATAAAAACAATCCGTCCCTAAATATCAAATTGTTCATCCACATTAAGCCAATTAAATTAATACAAATCATGCTTTTATTGTTTAAATCATACAAAATAAAATAAATAAAATTATAAACAATTATTTTTTTCTTTGTTCTGACATGATTGAAAGATTGAGTTTATTTGATATTGACTATTAATTACTAATTATTTAATAAATATATTTCCTATTTTTGAATTTTGTAAAAGTTTCAACAATTATAGGAATTCCACAATTATACTATAAAAGTTATATCGCACTTATAATACATTCATAAAAGTTATTTACAAAGAAAGGACTATTTCCACAACTGGTCGGATCAGGCTGGTGAGGAATCTCATCAGATGTCTTCCTTTCTAGCTCCATCTTTGTCACCTTCTCTCTGATATATCGGACCTTTGTATAATACTCTGCCTACCGCAGGTAATATGTGCACTATTAGAGCTGCTAGCTGTGTTCGACTATCATAAGCCTCATCCGATATCTCGGAATCATACATAATAAAATTATACATATTATGCATTTATTGTTTAAATTATACAAATTGTTTCATTAAAAAAAAACTCAAACTGTATATGTCTCTCACAGGGATAGTGTGTCCCTCTACTATAAAATTAACAAATTCAATCATCTTTTTTTCCTCTAATCATCTTCTCAAATCAAACTCACAACTCAAATTATGCATTTATTGTTTAAATTGCACAAAATAAAAATAAACAAAATTATAAAAACAATTCGTCAATAAAAAAAATAAAAACTCAAACTGTATTTGTAGCTCACAGGGATAGTGTGTACCTCCATTGTAAAATTAACAAATCCGATCATCTTCTCTTTTCAAACTCACAACTCAAACAATACACCAACTCAATAACACTCATCAACCAATAATCCAAAACCTACAAATCAAATAGTTCAAAACTAACATTTTAATTTATAATAGTCGAATTGCTAACATACCTCGTAATAAATATAAAATAATACAAAATTTTCATTTATTGTTTAAATTATACAACCTTAAAATAAATAAAATTATAAAAACAATAAGTCAAATTTTTTTTAAAAAAAACTCCAATTTTTTTCTGTGAGGGACGATCCGTCCCTCTCAATTACAAACCGCCCCTTCACAGGGAAGGTCCGTCCCATTGAGGGACAAACCGTCCCTTCAAGTCTGTCCCTCCACAGGGAAGGTCTGTCTGCACTGTAATATCTCATCTTCTTCCTCCGATCATCTTCTCCAATTGAACCCACAAATCAACCAAGACACCAACACACATTAACACAATAACACATATCAACCAATAATTCAAAACCCCCAGATCAAATAGTTAAAAAATGATATTTTAATCTATAATAGCCTAATAGCAAAACATTCTCTTAATACAAGATTGTTGTTAAATGATCGAAACTTAAAGAGATGGAAAAACGTCAACGTTTGTTCTTGGCCTGATATAAATGTCTTTCAAATTTCAAATATAACTTTCAAAATTATAAAAAGAGCTTTCACATTTGATTTAAGAAAAAGTTTCTAAAAACCTAATTCATCACCCCTTAGGTTTTTCAATTGGTATCAGAGCTTGGCCTTCTTTTTGGATTATACTCATTGAAGGAAAAAGATCATAACTTCAAACAATTTACCTTATGCCGAAGACTCTTATACTCATAGACTCCCTTTATTTTATGGAACCAACTATAATTGTTGGAAAAATTGTATTCATATTTATGTTGTTTCTATTAACTATAAATTGTGGAATATCATCTCAAAGGGCCCCATTGTTCCTACAAAGATGGAAAAAGAAGTTAGTGTGGCTAAGAATTAAGATGAATTTGATTATGAGGATGAAAAGAAAATGAGCCTCAATTATCATGTGCTCTTGATGCAAATGAATACAATAGAGTGAGCGGTTGTGAAACCGCAAATCAACTGTGAAAGCTACTCGAGGTGAATCATGAAGGGACCAACCAAGTGAAGGAATCAAAGCTTGCTCTCTTCGTTAGAGACTATGAGTTATTCAAAATGAAGCAAAATGAATTCATCACCTATATGTTCAGAAGGGTCACAAACAACACAAATGGATTGAAGTCCTATGGAAAGAAATACTCTATGGGTGAACAAAATCAGAAGATTCTAGATTCATTGTCAAAAATTTTTTAAGCAAAAGTCATAGCTATTGAAGAATCAAAGAATCTAAATCTTCTCCAAACCGAAGAACTCATTGGATCTCTTCTCACACATGAAATGAAGTTCCAGAGGAAGGCAGATCTAGAAGAAGAAGACAAAAGGAAGAAAACCTTAGCTCTCAAATCAACCGGTGTTGAAAGCGAAAAAGAGGAATCCTCAAGTGATAAGAAAGATGAAATCAATGAAGAAGAACTTGCTATGATAGTAAGGAAGTTCAAAAGTGCCTATAAAATTGGTACTTTAAGAATGATTTCAAAAAGAATACTCAAAGAAATCAAAATGGAAGTACTAGTAACAATATTCAAGCAAGGCATTGCTACAATTGCAACTACACAGAACACTTGGTTGCGGAGTGTCCATATCCAAATAAGAAGAAGCAACAAGCTAACAAGAAAGGAAGAGCATTTGCGTCAACATGGGATCAAGTAGATTACGAAGATGAAGGTGATGAGGAACAACAAAAAAGAGCTAATATTTGCCTCATGGCTTTCAATGATGAGGTAAATGATTCTATTCATAAACTTGATTGTGATAGTGATAATGATGATCCTTATGATGTCTTGAATGAGTTAATTGATGAGGTTAAGAAATTAAACAAAAGAAATGTGAGCTTAAGAAACAAAGTTGAGAATTTGATTGAAGAAAATAATCGTCTTCAAGAAGAAAACAACAAGTTAGTGACAACACTACATGAGATAGAAGAAAACAAACAAACTACTTACATGCTCTATTGATTCCCTTATTATTAAGAAAAATGAACCTATAGATAAAGTTAATGTTCTTGATACTTTACTTGCTGAGCTTGATTTATTCAAAAAGAAAGTTGATGATTTGAATGCTTGTCTTTCCAAGTTCACATGCAGAAAGAATAATTTAGATAAATTACTTGGTGTTCAAAACACCTATGGTGATAAAAATGGATTGGGATATTCTTTTACACACAAGCATACACATGTTAGAAATCACTTTGTTAAGGCCTCTTCCGCTAACTCGCCAAATGTATGTTGCTCATATTGTAATAGAATTGGCCATGTTGTTAAAAAATTGTATGCTAAGAAAAAAATTGAATCCGGAATGATATCTATTTGGAGAATCAAAGACAATGTCACCACTAACACCCAAGGACATAAAAAAGATTTGGGTACCTAAAGTTTCATCTTAAAATTGAAGTCCAAGGAAAGGATGAAGTCAAGGACACAAAATGGTTCCTTGATAGTGGATGCTCAAGACACATGACCATTACTTGAAAACTTCACACCTAAAGATGGAGGCTTTGTAACTTTTGGTGATAGCAAAAAGGGTAATGTTCTTAGAGTAGGTAATGTTCTTAAGGCTCCCTTTAATATTTATCAAAAATATGTGGCTAGTTGATAGTCTTAAATACAATTTGTTAAGCATTAGTCAACTTTGTGATAATGGTTTGTTTGTCATTTTCAAAAGGATTTATGCTTCATCATAAATGAATCTCTTGGAAAAGACGTATTTCATGGAAATAGACATGGAAATGTCTATTCATTTTATTTTGATGATCTTGTTGCTTTAGATATGAAATGTTTAGCTATAAATGATAATGATGGATATTTGTGGCATCGTAGACTTGGTCATGTTGGTATGGATTTGTTAAATGATTTGTCTAAGCATAAACTTGTTAGAGGGCTTCCAAAAATCATGTTTCAAAAAATAAAATTTGTAATGATGCCAATTTGGTAAACAAACAAAGGTTTCTTTCAAATAAAAAAGAGACATCTCTACATCAAAACCTCTTGAACTTGTTCACATGGATTTATTTGGCCCTATGAAATCTACAAGTCTTGGTGGAATTATATGCCTATGTGTTAGTTGATGATTATTCTCTCTTTACTTAGGTTATTTTTCTTTCACAAAAAGATGAAGCTTTCAATGGTTTCATAACTCTTTTCAAGAAAATTCAAAATCTACTTGATAGCAAATTGATTTTTACTTGATAGCAAGGTTATTATAGCAAATTGGTTTCATGTTTTCAAGCTTACAATAGCTCTATATGGTCTTAAACAAGCTCCTAGAGCTTGGTATGAAAGATTAAGTAGTTTTCTTATTCAAAAAGGTTTTTCAAGAGGAAAGGTTGACACAACTCTTTTTATTAAGTTCAACGAAGTTGGTGATATTTTACTTGTTCAAATATATGTTGATGATATCATATTTGGTGCTACTAATGAATCTTTGTGCAAGGACTTCTCACTTATTATGCAAGATGAATTTGAGATGAGCATGACGAGAGAATTAAATTTCTTTCTTGGATTACAAATAAACCAAACAAGTGAAGGAATTTTCATAAGTCAAGCAAAGTATACAAGAGAGCTTCTTAAAAGGTTCAGGATGAATGAAGCAAAAGTCATCGGTACTCCTATAAGTACATCTACCAAGATGGACAAAGATAAAATGGGTAAGAAGGTAGATGAAAGCAAATATAGAGGTATGATTGGTAGCTTACTTTATTTAATTGCTAGTAGGCCTGATGTGCAAGATTTCAATAATGTCCTAATTAATCTCATCTTTGTGCTATTAAACGTATCCTTAGATATGTCAAGGGAACTTGTGATTATGGTCTATGGTACACTAGAACCGAAAGCTTTGATTTAATCGGATACTCCGATGCCGACTTTGCAAGATGCAAAGTCGAAAGAAAGAGTACTAGTGGAACTTGTCAATATTTAGGTGGATCTCTAGTATCTTGGCATAGTAAAAAACAAGCATGTATTTCACTTTCCACTACCAAAGCCGAGTATATAGCAACAGCTAGTTGTTGGGCACAAGTGCGTTGGATGAAGCACACTCTATTTGATTATGGTCTTAATTTTAAACATATTCAAATTTTCTATGACAATACTAAGTGCTATTGATCTCTCAAAAAATCTCATTCAACACTCTCGCACTAAGCACATTGATATTAAACATCATTTTCTTAGTGATCATGTCCAAAAGGATGATATTTCCATTGATTACATATGTACAAATGAGCAAATTGCTGATATTTTTATTAAACCATTATCCGAAGATCGATTTGCAAGACTGAGAAAGGCTTTGGGTATCTCAAATTCCATGACTAATTTGTTCTTTCTCTTTGAAGAAAATAAGTTGAACAGTACAGGTTTAGGACTCAAATAAGAAGAAATGGACCATCCGTTGTATAAGAGAAGAAGAGTTCAAAAACCTTTTAGTAGCGAAATGGACACAAAAATTGATTTTTAGACTAAAAAATATCAATTTTGGACCGTCAAATTTAAAAATCTTTTACATATACCTGGTTTTGTTTAAATTTCCCAATAGGTCAACTGGTTTTCTTCAAAACTATATCATATTGAGGCTCTTTTTTTATTTATTTAATAAATTTTTTTTTAAAAAAATATAAAATAAAAAAAAAAGAATAAGAAGAAGGGGACAAAATCGATCGATGACTCATCAATCACTAACAATAAAATAATAATAATAATAAATATTCTATTATAAAAAATTAAAAAAAATTTTCTTTCTTTCTCTCCTTACGTCTTCTGGCATATTTCCTTTTCTTATTATTATACTTTATTATTATTCTATTATAAAAAAAACTTTTTTTCTTTACTTTCTTTCTCTCTTTCCATCGTCGAGACTATTTCTCTCCTTTCTCTTTCTTCGTTCTTTTTCTTTCTTCCTTCTTTCCTTCCCAACTACAGCAGCTCCTCACTACCAACGACAAATCTGTACCATCACAGGCTTTGCTCCACTTCCCATTTGTTACTGCGCAATCACCCTGCACCTCTGACAACCTTGAGCTCTCTCTAGCATCATTTTCAGCTTTCTTTCACAATTACACTCAATTTATTTGTTTTCACTGTCTCCATATTCAGTCATCACTACAAAGATGGGTTGCAGTCAAGATAAACATGGTAAAATCAAAGGCAAGATGGTGGCCTCCAAGATTGGAAAAGGGAGAACTTTCAGGGCCAAGGCTACATTTGACTCTTTTAATAAGGAGCAAAGAATGGTAATTCTTGGAGCTTTTGTTAAAAATACTGGTTGGAATCCTTTGCTTTCCATTTGTGATGAGTATTATGTGGAATATATCTATGAATTTTATGCAAACTTGAAGGAAAATGAAAATAAAAATTTTTGGACATCTAGAGTAAATGGGTCTGATTTGCAAATTACACTTGACTTGATAAATGATGTTGTCGGAGTAGTGGGTGGTGACTACTTTAATTATTGCATGAATATTGTCTCAAAAAATCATGAATTCAATTATGATGATTTCGTAAAAAAATTCTTTTTTGAAAAGGCTACTGAGAAGGACATAACTGTTGCTACATCTTACTCGGCCGAGCAATATCTCATTCTCTTTTTGGTTAGCAAAATTATCATCACTAATCATGGCCATAAAACTATTCTGAATTATATGCATATTTATTTGATGTATTTGCTTGTCTGTGGGAAGTCTATAAATTTTGGAGAAATTGCCATTGAACATATGCTTTGGAGTATTAAAGCCAAGAATCGAAGTCTTCCGTATGGCCGATTATTGACCTGTGTGTTTAAAACTTGTGATGATATTCTACTTGTGAATGGTGAATACAATGGGCTTGTGATAAATTACTTAACTTTGATTCGGATGAACATTGGATACTTTGACGGACACTGGAAATATAAAAGTGATTTCCTTCCAACTCTATACAGGGAGCGCGTTCCCTCTTCAGTTGAAAAGAAAAGAAAGCTCTCCGGACACTTTGAACAGGATGATATAGATAATGACATTGTTGCTAGTTTTGACGCTCTTCGTAGAGGTGCCATTGTAGACGAAGTTGAGAATCATGAACATTTGCCTACTCTTGCTGGTCCTAGTTCAAGCACTTACCAAAACTCTTCCGGATCTATAATGGAATTCTTGTAACACCTTGAGGGTAAGATTGATACCCCAAGGGTCGGGCCTCAACCGATAGAAAAACAACTAACCCCAACTCCCTGGATGGATCAGCCCCTTGTAATCTTGAATGAAAAGATGGACGAGTTGTCATTGAAATATATAGAAGTTCAAGGGAACATCAAGGATATGCAGCGTTATATCAGAAAAATTAAGGCCTGTTGCATTGATGACTTCAAGGCTTTCGAAAACCATGAGGATGAGTGCATAATTTATTGCACTGTGTAAAGAATATTGAAACTATCATATGTAGTGACAAAATGAAGCGAAAGCTGCCAGTTTCACCTCGTGGTTCTTTACGAAGGGCTCCGACAGAGACCTTAAAGACCCTTCGATTGCATCAAGAAACTCTCTCCGGTGCTGATGCATATGTCTGTGACTCTGAATTTTTGTGCTACTAAATATGTCTTCTAATTCTATTGATTTCGATTTTTTGATGATGCCAAAAAGGGGAGAAATTCCTACATATTTCTGGTTTTGATTTTGATGGATTTCTGCTGATTACTATTTTTTTTTTTTTGTACAATGGCACTAAAAGTTACATTTCTGTTATATTTCTGATTTTGTTAGTTTGGGTTAACACTGTGGCGTTGAAGGTCAATTTCCTGATTATGGCATTGGAACTTATTTTTGTTATGCTATGGTTGTATTGTTTCAATTGATTAAATTATTGACTATGTCTTTGTTATTTGATTAGTTGCAATAAAGATATTTTGTTAGTGTTAAAAATTGATATTATTAAATGAGATACCTTGTGACTATCTTTACAAAGCTTTTGAACAATTGCTGAAATAGATTTTTTAGAGTATTAAAGCTGTGATTGGTATATTTGATGAAAAATTTTTTTGGCAAAAAAAAAAGAAATTTATATATGACTTGGTAAGTATAGTTGTGCATGAAGTTGAAATAAGTCTTATGGTTTATATATATGATGCACTAAATGTTTGGGATGCTATATGAACTGCTTGAGTCTTGCTTACTAAACTTTTTTAGGATTTTAAAACCTTAAAATACAAACTAAACTCTGTCAAAATTTTTAAAAATTTTACATCTATAAGTGAGGGGAGTTTAGTGTTGTTTATATTTTTCTATACCTCACATTATTTTCAAAGGAAGGAGGCTTGGAGGTAGGTTGGGCCATTATTCTAGTTAAGTTTCTTTTTTTCTTTATCTTTAACTTAACTTAGCCATATATTGAGGAGGAGTTATGCTTGATTTGTATACTTTTATCCTATAAATTGATGTATATTCATGTGCTTAATTTTCTTATGGTTTGTCATCATCAAAAAGGGGGAGATTGAAAGCCCTAATAGGCTTTTAATTAACTTTATTTTGATAATAACAAATTAATAACTAATGGATTCAAACTTTTGATTTTTAGTAGGTGATTGAAATACATCAAGGTGTTCTTCAACATTTGTTTTGTGGTGATTAATGAGGAACTCTTCCAAGAGTCAAGAATTTACAAGTATGAAGACTTCAAGTTTGAAGAACTGATTTAGGAAGGTTGGTTGGGTAACTAGTTTTGTCTTTGTAACAAGTCTTCCTTACATTGACGATTCTTGATTTTTAAAATTGATTTTAAAATGAATTTTCAGATGATCCTTAAAAGGATTTTCAATATGATTTATAAATGGTTTTATTTATTTAAATTATCAAGCAAATATTTTGATAAAAGATCTTTACTATTATTTGAGTATTAAAATGTTTCTTAAAAATGTTGTCTTTAAAATGAAAGATGTTTACAAATACTTTTATCTCAATTGGATAGTCCAATTTAGTAAGATTAAATTTCAAAAGTGATTTAATATCAATTAATGATGTTGGAAGACTTTTTGAAACTCATGCAAAAAGAATGGACAATCCAAAATTTTGAAATCATAGTCCAAAATGCTACTGGACAAGTTTTGGACCCAAATTTTCATAAAATGGACCATCCGTTTCTGTCACCCTCAGTATCCAAAACTAGCAAAATATAGCAGTTAGGAACAATATTTCTCTCTTCTATAAAAGGAGTTTCAGTCATTTTTTCACACAACAACTGAGACACAAAGCTTACATTCTTAATATTCATTTGAGAGAGAAGGCAAAGCAACCTGGGTTCCATTATTTCCTTACTCTTCATCAAGAATCATCAAAGGGGATTTGCTAGGGTTCAATTTGTATTCATCTCACTCCCAAGGGAAGTGTTCTTTAAACCCATTTCCACTCTTTATTGTATTTGTGTTTCGCTAGGTTGTCTTTGTGACACAAAGCCCTTGTAGATGAGTATACTGTTTGATTTGGTTTCCACTAGGTTATCTTTGCGACACAAAATCCTTTGAAGGGATTGTCCTAGATTTTATTGATTGTTAAACTTCTGTTTGTAACCCTAGATTTGTATGATTTATTGATATTAGTGGATTTGGATGAAATCCTAAGGTAGATAACCTTAGGTAGTCTACTAGACTCACAAGGGTGAGTTGAACCACTATAAATCCTTGTGTTCCTTGCTTGATTACTGCTTTTATTATCTTATCTTGTTAAATTTCATTATATGACATTTATTGCATTTCAAGTGTTTGATAAATTGTCTAAACCAATATAACTTTCAAATTTATAAAAAGAGCTTTTAAATTTGATTTAAGAAATAGTTTCTAAAAGCATAATTCACCCCTCCTCTTCGTTTTCAGTATATTTTTAGGTTACAATTTCACCTTCCCCATGAAGACATCTAAAAAAATGAACTGTGGTTTTGTTGCTCTAGACATTGAAATCAAGTCAATCCTAAAGTTTCTTGACAAACCAAAAAATGCTGAAGAATACCAAAATCTTTGGACTTTGTTAACAATGTTTCGACCCTGTATGCATTGGGTTTCAGACGTTACTAAGTTGGTTGCACCTCACTGTGTAAATCCGCCACCTTTCTCAGTCTATATTGTCTATAGACCTTATTCTACAGAAACATTTTTTAAAGGAACAAAGATAGCAGAGAGAGCAAAGCCTTCTCCCTCAGTTATGCAGTGGATTAATCGTGATGGATTAGTTTCTCACAAACAGGATGAATTAATTCAATATCTGAAGGAAAAGAACATGGATATTCTTCCCCCTTGGCAAGAAGATCCAGCAAATCAGAGTGAGCCCATGAATACTAAGCTTGAGATCAACATAGACAATTTTGACAGCATTCTAGAAGATCGTATTTATCAAGAAAGTCTATATCAAGACAGACAGCCAGCCAGATGATCCTTATCCACATAAAGAAATAAACTGGGAAGGATGTGGACGGGCATGGGATATTCCTTTCTCTGATAAGTATTATTGGTTTCACGATCATGATTGATGGTGCTAAAAAGACAAGATTCATGATGATGAAGCCACATTTACTTTTACTTTTACTTTTTAAAGAGGTGCTTTTTTTATTAAAGTTGTAATGATGCTTTTCTTCACTTTTGCTTTTGCTTTTCGAAAGTAGCGTGCTTCATAAAAAGCTTATTTGATAAGCTTTTACTTTATGCTTTTCTTTTTTAAAGTTGTAAGCTTTTGATAAGTTGGGATAAGATTCTCCAGCTTTTGATAAAGTAGTTGGTTTGTTTGTAATCATAGTTGCTTAGGAGCAAAGAAAAAATAAGATTCAATCTTATCTTCTCTCTATAATTTCTCTATAAATAGCATATGGAATGAAATGATAGACATTCCATGTTTGAACGAAAATTCCATTTCTTCTTTCTGATATGGTTTTCTAAGTTGTCTAAGTTTTGATGAAAGTTATCAAAATTCTTCCCTTGTTATATCTTCCTCGTAATAGTCTCAGGTTATTTCCTTGTACTCTCTTTGATCTTTTCCGCTATGTGTATAGGTTGAGTGATTGAAGCAGATGGGCGTTAGCTGAAAGGAATGGCACCAAGCACCATAGCCTTCTTGACCTTGGACCTATAAACCCCCGATGGTATCTGAGATAAAACTGATGCCAATTCAAAAGCCAATTCTGAAAGAGAGATAGAAATAATATAGGTTAGATTTCTGCTAGAGAGTAAGCAAAACACCTTCCAAAATCATGTCCTCAGAAAGTACAATATCACCCATCTCTGATCTTGTTCAAATTTCAAGTTCTTTATCTCTACCAAGAAGGTCTGTCAGTAAAAATTCCAGTCAAGTTGTAGAATATAGTACGATTCCCGAGTTTGCTACTGTAGAAGAGTCTATACCTCCTATTATCAATCCCTACAATGTCTACCGAGAAAGAGGTAATTTCCCTACTGGAATATCCTCTATCAAACAGCTACCGAAATCCACTACTCCTAGAACCAAGGAGTTTGTGCAGTCCCTTAAACTGAGTTTCTGTGATATTCCTTATTCTGTTAAGGAACAGTTTATTACTCTCAATATACTACCAGACCTAATTTAACAATGGAAGCAAGAAGTTTTCTCACACCTTCATCTTAGAGCTATCAAACTAGTTCTTTTTACCAGGGAAGACCAGGACTAAATGTGTCAGCCAAAATTGCCCTACTCGATTCAGGAATGCTATCATATGAGCATGCTATTATTGGTATAGTTCTTACCTCCTTGAATTCAGGAAGTGTAATCCTTACACTATTCCCGAATTTTGCTATCTCACCTAACGACCTAAATCTTCCTTTTGCAATCAAGGTTCAACTCCAACTCACTAGAGTCAATCAGACAGCTTCACCCATTATGGCTACACTACTCCATCAAATGGTTTACAGATTGCAAAATCATTCCCTATACCTTCAAAATAGGGAAGGCTTGACCTCTACTCCCATGGTGCTTGTAGATGCCAACATGAAGGCCCCTACTCTCATAGAAATCCCAAAGTAGATCTCTCAAGCAGATCTACAAAAATTAATGCCCGCAGATTGGATTACTAATATGAAAGTATCCATGAGCCCAAGAGCCTATTTAGGCTGCAAAACATCATTTCCAGCGTCAAACTGATTTAAGAGTAATCACTTTTACTCCAACAAATATTGAGGATCCCCCCAGAACATCATATACATAGTTGATGATCGCACCTTACAACAGCAAAGAAAGGAGATGGCAAGAAAAAGTGCCTCCATCTCATTTTGATCAAAATGCCAGAAGCATCCAGACAGACAAAATCAACAGACATTTTCTTTGGGATGTTCTAGGATCTGGTTTGTGTGATGAGTACAACCCAGATGACTATGAAGATGCACAAGATCAAAGGAGAAGACTCCGTCGAGAACGGAGACATGCAAGGAAAACAGGATGTCAACTCAGAGTTCACTACACCAAAAATGGGCTTTAGGGACATTTGATTTAAGGATGTTTATATGTAAATGTCCTAATAGACCATTATTAAGGACGTTTACGTGAGAAAAAAAATTAAATATTTTTATTAAATAGTTTTTAGGAGGTTTATTGTTAATTTTAATATTATTAATCAATTTAGGGACGTTTATAAATGTCCTAAAAAAATAAAATTATTCAGAATTAGAATTAAGGACCTTTTTTGAGAATTAGAATTAGAGAATTTAAAAAGAAAAAATTTAAGGACGTTTATAATGGTCCTAATATAATGAAAATAGAATTAAGGACACTTATATTTTTATTTTAGAAAAATATGTTGTATTTGCAATTTTTTAGGACCTTTGAAAAAAAATTATTATAATTGAATTGTTTTAGAGACGTTTATAAAGGTTTTAGAAAATAATAATTTAAGTCAAATAAATAAAATTATTTAGGGACATTTATTTTGGTCCATAAATATATTGAATAAATTAAAATTGAATTTGTGTTTCCAATATTTGGAGCCAACTTATTTTCTGAAATTTTTAGACAAATTAACTTTTTTCCCCACCCCCAAAGATAAAACGACGTCGTTCTGAGAAGATAGCAAACTTCAATCAGTCTAAAATCATTCAATCGCAAAGAAATGAGAAGATACCAAACTTCAATTAGAGCCTAAAATCATTCAATCGATTTAGAGCCTAAAATCATTCAATCGCAGCGACAACGCAATCATCTCTTCCTTAGGTTTCCTTTCAATTTTTTTCTCTACCCTACTCCATTCTCCTTCCACTACAACTGCCTACCGCCCGTCGCAGTTTTTGTTGCGTTGTTCTTCTTTGTCAAATTGTCCTCTTGCCTCTACTAATCTATTGCCTTTTTTTTCTTCTGAAAAATCCTCCTCCAGCAACTCCAAAAAAGCCTTATAGTGCAGGAGCTGGAAGGACTACGAGTGTTTCGATAGAAGCACCCGAATGAATATCATAGACAAATAAATAGAGATTCGGGGGCGAACGATAGACAGCCACCATTATGTTCCTGAAAGGTAAAAATCTTCCCTTTTTGTTTTCTTTCTCCTGTTTAGTTTATTAGGTCATTAGGCACATGATAGAAAATCAATAGCACCTTGTTAGTTTATCTAGAATATGGTATCCCTAAGCTAAGCTGCAGTCAGTCCAAGAATTCACCATCTAGATTGATGATAATTTAATTATAGAATTTAATTGAGAACATCCTCAACACTGATATATCTTGAGTAATGAGCTATATTTGGATTGATGATTTTTTAGATTTGATTATAGATAGAGATTTTTGTAATGGCCTTCCTTTGTCTGATAAGTTTAATAGAGAAATGGATGCTCTGATAGTATAAATTTAGATTGGAGTACAGCTTGTTTAATTAGGAATCTTATCATTTTAATTAATTAGTAGTCTTCTAGCTATATAAGAAAGTGAACTTTCTATACTGGCGCCCACACAGATTTTTGAGAAAACAATTTCTTGGATGCATCATGTATATATCTTGGTGAAATAGAGTCCTGGTTAAGATGGCACAGAAAGGACTAGGTGAACTATTTGGTGATTTCATCATCTCTCAGTCAAATTGTTTATAAGTCCATTTATGCTCAACTGGTAACGACTAATTATTTAAACTATTTCAACATGGCTGGTAGTCGGTAGGAAACTTCTATATAGTTGGATGTGGCATAAAAATGATACTATTGCTTGAAAGTGAATTCATAAGTTCGGTAATCTTAATTACTCCATATATGCAACTTTTCATGTATATAACTAATGTTTATTAATGAAATCGAGCTTGATCATAAATAAAATTATAATTAAGTTACACCTGACTATTGATGGCACATGCAAAGACAGTGATATGGAGTCGTGGATTGATATGGGATGTCATATGTCTATGATCAGATAAGTTTATTAAGAAAAGCTGTATTTTGACAGCAGGAGAAAGGCTGAAGAAGAATGAGACAGAGGTTTAAAAACAACTTAAAAGGCCATCTTTATGGATATTCCAATGAGAAAAAAGAAATATTTTTAAGTGAAATGGTGCAAGTTATTCCTTCTTTTGTTTGAAAGGAGCCATGAATTGTTTGGAAGTCTTTTTCTTTATTTCTGGAAATAAAGTTTGCATTTTGATGTGCATTCTCAGTTTTTAAATTTTCTGATTTAATGTAAACTGTTATGTACTTTCTCCTAGATTAATACTTGGCCAAGTTGAGATACATGTGGCCACAACGGCCAAGGATGGTTTTTGTTCCTATTAGTATTAACTTTTAAGGTGATCTTTAAAATTTCTGTTTTCCCTTCCTTCACTTGAGTGGCAATCATGTGTACCTTTATAGGCACCTTAAAAATGCATAATGGGAAGATAGACGAGTAACTCGATATGCATTAATAGATTATAGCTGTTAGATTCATGTCTGAGAACGAATAGCTATATCTGAGGTTGGATTCATTCATAACATTATAAGGTTCGAGTAACAATTTTCATCACTTTTGTCAGCTACCGCTTGATGATCTTGTTTTGCAATCCTGCATTACTTGGATTGAGAAGTTTCGAAGTGGTTTATAAAGATACCTCGCTGCTGTGATCAGGAAAGGTTGGAGCTCAATAATTCTTTTTGAACAAGAAAAATATGGTTGCCTCATATAGAAGAAAAAAGTGAGTTATTTCTCTTGTTGTATATGTCAAAGGAAAAACTTCAGAAAAAATCATTTTTGGTTTCTTTTCCTGTTTTGTTTATTAATTTATCTTGAGTTGATGTCTTTATTTGCTTGTTATTTTCGGTCTCAAAGATTGATGTTAAGAAGGGAAACACTTGTTGGTCATGGAGAAATAATATGTTTCAGTGTCTATTGTGGAACAGAAGCTGATTTTGGTGATGGCGAAACTTGATATCCTTCTCATTCTTCTTCATATTATGTATCCGAATGGGAAAACACTCTTCTGGAGGTATTTTTCGGCATATGATTGATTAGTTGGAAAAAATATAATTTTAAGACAAAAAAAGCATTGAAGATTTCAGAAAAAACATTCATCAGGACACAAGATCTACAGATTCATTTACTAGCATTTCCTTAAAATCAGCTAATTTCTTTTTGTTAATTTCGACCATCTTTAAACCATTATGTGGATCCAAAGATATCAGGAATGTGCAAAAACTAGATGAAATGAATATAAAGGCATTGTTTTTCCTTACTGTATGAGTTGAAAAATTTTGGTCTAATTATTTCAGCTTTTTCTAGAAAAAACTCTGCTTGGCTTGTTAAATTTGCCATGCATGTAACATAAGAAAACATTATAACAAGAAATGCAATAACCCTTGTGGAAAATTTTTGTTACTCCACTTTTGTTAAATTCATTGAGTTCTTAAACTCAATGATACATATGTAGTTTCGTGAAATGATCAAAAAGTTAACTTCTTATTGTTTAAGTTAGATATTTTGAGATCCACACCCCATTACCTTGCAGTTCTTGACTTCCTGATGAATTCTTTTTCCTAGTTTTGCCTGCAGATACTTGGTTTAGGGGAAAACTTGTGTGAGATGACTGCGAACCATGCAAGACAATGTATGATTGATAAAGATCGTGGTCTTATTTTAGTTCCCAACATGAATGGCAGTAGTTTTCACTTTCCAGTGTTTATTGATCAGGTTTTGGGAATAAAGCAGCTGCTATAGAAGCTAGAGTCAACTTTATCAATATAACAATGTCAATTATCACTTCTAAGGTAATTTAATGTCTTTAATGTATTTTTTAGTGGCTGTTAAACATCTAGATTTTCTTGTTCACATCCATTTTTGTTGATTTTTCCTTCATTATGGTGCAGTGGTTTGGTGAAAGGGAGAAGTATGTGGAAGCAGTATTCACACTTGCCAGTAAAATTCCCCTAGTGTCATTTTTGTCATTTTTTGATTAAATTACTTATTGATGGAAGAACAATTAAATTTTTTGCATGTAAATATATATATAGGATGGTTTTGAGAGTACTATACTTTCTCTTTAGATGTTTTACATTTACTTTTAACATATATAACATTTTGTGATTTAATTAAATATAATTCTATATATTGCTGAAGGTTCTTTTAATGTGATTTGGGATTGAATTTTTGTTGCAATGCCAGGTTAATTTTGTAAAATTAATTTGAAAATGTCTTAATTAATCACAATATATGACACTTTAAAGCGTCCTAAATGTGTTCACAATTCAGACATAAATAAATGTCCTTAATTCTATTATGTATTAATATTAGATTAAAAAAAACATATAAGGACGTTTAATATGGTCACGAATTTATATATTTATGGACTTTTATAAATGTCTCAAAAATATATATAATGTTATTAAATGTGATAATACGTGACATTTATAAATGTCTCAAAATTTAGTACAAGACTTCAATAAATGTCCTTAAATACCTAATAAAGGACATTTTAAAACGTCCTTAAAACTTAATTAGGACATAAATAAAGGTCCCTAAAAGTGATAATACAGGACATTTATAAATGTCTCAAAATTAAATGACTTCAATTATTTAAGACGTAAATAAAGGTCACTAAGAATATTATATAAATCCCGACGTTTATAAAGGTCACAGAAGAGTAATAAACTAAATGTCCTTAAATTGGACCTTTAGCATAAAGGTCCTTAATTTTATAAACGTCCTTATAGGCACCAATTAAGGATGTTTAAAAGTGTCCCTAAAGCCCATTATTGTTGTAGTGGTTGTCTTTCCTGATGACTCAGATGATGATGATGATTCAACCCCATCTAAGGTTGTTCTGCCAAGAAAAGAAGATCCACCAAAAAGATCTTTTCAATCATGTAGACAAATTTTAAGGAACAAGAGTCCTTGTGTTCCAACTATTTCTACACCAACTATTCCATGCATGATGTTCAACTATGAATGTGATTTTCCTCCACTCACAAAGCAGGTTGATCCTTCAACCAAGGTTGTGTCTACTCCTTATGTGGAACAAAAGGGCCTTGATAGTCTCGGTAGAAATATCCCACTGACACCAACAGACTAAGTTTTAAACTGGCAAACAAACAATGCCAGAGAAAAGAATAACCATCTTTCCAAGATATATTCAAAGCCTGACAGAGTTGCCTCTGAGGTGAATGAGATAAAAAAGAAGGTTGATCCATTGGAGTAAGTTATGAACAAAATGATACATAAGGTTCATACCCTCGATCATAAATTAAGACAGATGATTCAACAAGGATAAGCTGGCTTAGAGTTCTATGCTAAAGATGAGGAAATCAGGTGTCTTAAAAGAGAAATTCAATCTTGCCAGAAACCTGTGTTTATTCCACAAGCTTCAACAATTTTTTCTCCTTCTTACTATCCTTCAGAGCCTGTGATGCACATTTCTCCACCTTCTCAAAGATTGTTTCCTAACATTGAAGTTAATCCTTTTACAGCTTCCATCTTTCAAAAGATAGGAGAACAAAAACAAAAGGAGAAGAAAAGAAAAAAGAAAAGAGAAAGTTGATTGATCCCATAAACCAGCTCTCAATACAGTTCTCAACCAAGTGTTCTGAAAATTGATCTGGCTGATGTTCTTGACCTATATCAAGACAAAGAAAAAGATTCTCTTGGTCAATTCACTGTTGAAATACCTCATCCTTTTTTTCTTACAAGATAACAATTCAGATGCTGGCAGCCAATCCAACCATGAGAATGATGTTCATATTTCAAATTCAAAAGAAATGATTCATATCTCTGATTTGGATAATTCTGTTAAAAGTTTTACTTCATATTCATAAAATTCAAATTCACTAACATTAATTTCTGATTCTGATGACGAATAGATGGATGTAACTCAGGTTCTAATGACAAATTCCACTTCAGAACCTTTAGAATGTCCTGATGCAGATACTCCTATGGATACATCACTGTCAAAGAATTCCAAGCCAACAACAGGACCATGGTTCACCTTTGATGATATTCCAGTTCAAGACAGAAGAAAGAGGTTCCAGTTCATCACTCTAGGTGAGTATCAACAATTACAGCTTTTGAATTCCACTGCTTCTGATTATGTGATTAATATTATACATAAGGAATTCATAGGAGATTCTTCTTTAGATCAACAACAAAACTCTAAGATTTCTTTAACATGTAGTGTTGTTCTCTAAAGTTTAAAGATCTTAATTTTCATTTTAAAAGACGGATAGAAATATATTACATGCTTGGTGGAAATTCAATTCCTAGTTTGAAACAAGTTTTTCTGTCTTCTCTTCCCCAAGAACTCCAATTAGGTATTCACAAATTGATCCAATCATCTGGAAGAACTTTAAATGAAATTGGATTAGGGGAATTACATCAATACACACTTTCCACACTTGAAAACTATGTGAACAACAAAAAACTATTTTTGATTTCATGAACAAACAGAAAATCTTGAAAAAGTTTTGTACAAGGAAATTAGAAATTGGTTGTAAAGAAAAGTGTGATTGTTCTGTTAAGTCTCACAAAAAATTTCGAAGAACTCCTGAACAAAAGAAATTGAGGAAAAAATCAAAGAAGTCCCTGAGATTTTTTAGAAGAAAAGTTGGAAAGATTTAGTCAGACATATGTTTTACATGTAAACAGAAAGGTCATTTTTCTAAAGACTGTCCTAAAAATAAAGGCAGAGCTAAGAATAGTGCATCTCAGTTTATGATCAATAATCCCGATTTCGATTTAGAATCTAACTTTTTTGAACAGACTAAACTTGATGAACATACTGTTTTTGTCATAGACAATCTGATTCAGAAGAAGAAGCTCTTCCAATTTTTCAAGTAAGTGATTCAAAGGAAATTCCGCGTTTTAACCAGTTTTTGGCACCTCATTTGCAGGTTTCCATTTTTTAATCAAAATATGCAAAGCCAATGAAGACAATTGGTTTTATAGATACAAGAGCCAGGTGTGCAATTATGAACCTTGATATTCTTCCGACTTACTGTTGGAAAGAATCAGATGAAAGATTCCTAGTTGCTGATGGAAAAATTTTCAATGCAAATCTAATTTCTAAACATCCAATAGGAATTCAATTTTTCCTAATTGCACTGTGTGGACAAAAGTTTATGGCAATAATCTACATGGAAAAGATATTTTAATTAGGTGGGATGTATATACTCAGGAAAAAACCTGAGAATATTACCCTATCGATTGAGATATAAACATTCTTTCCAGCCATTTACTTCTTTAACAAAGATTTATTCCTTATCTGATTCTTCTGAATTTTATAAGAATATATCTAACATGTTAAAATCTTTTTTGTGCAGATTCCCATGTTGAATTCAAACATCCTTTTCCCTTGTGGAAAAATGTAGAATTCTTTGTTAAGCTTCCTTTCAAGCTTAACGAGGATATCAATCCCACTAAGGCTGTTCATCCAGGAATGACTCCAAATGATCTAATGCTTTCTAGAAAAGAATGCCAACTGTTTCTGCAACAAGAATTGATTGAGTCCACTTCTTCTAGTTGGGCCTGTCATTCGTTTTATGTGAATAAAAGGTTTGAACAAATCAGAGGTAAGAAAAGATTAGTCATTGATTATAAGCCCTTAAATAAGTTTTTGAAAGATGACAAATTTCCTTTGCCCAAAATTAAAAATCATTTTATTCATTTATCTAGTTCAAAAGTATTTTCAAAATTTGATTTAAAATTAGGTTTTTCATAATTGGATATTGATCCTGCTGATAGATACAAAATTGCTTTTTGCATCCCAATACCAATGGACTGTTATGCCTTTTGGGCTTAAAATCGCCCTATATATTTTTCAAAAGGCCATGACGAAAATCTTTTCTCCAATTCTTTCTAATGCTAGGGTTTACATTGATGATATCTTTTTTTTTCCATAGACTATAAAAGCCACAGAGCAATGCTCAGTCAATTCTTTGACATTGTCAAAACCCAAGGTATCATGAGAAAAAATCCTCTATAGGATTATCTGAAATTGACTATCTAGGCATGAAAATATCTAATAGGAAAATACAGCTTGGTCCTCATCTTAGATAAACATTACCAAACTTCCCATATGAAAATTTGTCCACAAAGGAAATTTAACAGTTTCTTGGTATAGTCAATTACATAAAAACCTTTCTTCCTAAGGTTTTTGAACACACTGCTCATCTTTATAAGCTTCTCAGAAAGAATCCTCCTCCTTGGGTCCCAGAGATAGAAATACATAGCCTAGATAATGCCCTCTTTTCTGGAAAAAGAGAGAGAAGAAGATAGGTTGAGAGTAATTGTGGTGGGTCTGTTAAGAAACCCTGTTCATCATGTCTACAGAAAGAGTCTCCTCGAATATTTCTGACCTTGTTCAAATATCTACCTCTTTAGCTTTACCTAAAAAGCCTTTACATAAAGAGTCTACCCAGCTTGTAGAGTACAGTACAATACCAGAGTCTGCTACTGTACAGGAATCCATACCTCCTATTATTAGTCCATATAACGTTTACAAAAAGAGAGGAAGTTTCCCTACTGGAATTACCTCTAATAAACACCTGTTGAAGTCTACTACTCCCAGAACAAAAGAATATGTTCAGTCCTCAAAACTGAATAACTGTGATATTCCTTATTCCCAGAGGGAACAGTACATCACCCTCAATATTCTCTCGGAGCTGATTCAACAGTGGAAAACTGAAGGTTTCTCACACCTTCATCTTGGAGCCATCAGATTGGTACTCTCGTACCAAGGACGACCAGGTCTACCAGTCACAGCTAGAATCGCACTTTTGGATTCTAGAATGCTGTCTTATGAACATGCTGTCATTGGAACTATTCTGACCACTCTGAATTCAGGAAGTGTAATCCTTACACTATTCCCGAATTATGCCATATCTCTGAATGACCCGAACCTGCCAACAGCAATAAAGGTGCAACTGCAACTGACAGGAGTCAATCAGACCACTTCAGCCATCATGGCCACACTTCATCATCAGATGGTGTACAGACTGCAGAATCACTCCCTATACCTTCAAAATAGGGAAGGATTATCATCTACACCCATGGTCCTTGCTGACGCCAATACGGAGGTTCCCACTCTCATCAAAATCCCCAAACAGATTTCTAGAGCTGATCTACAAAGACTTATGCCAACTGACTGGATCACCGACTATGAGAGTATTCACACTCCCAAGGAGCCTATTCAGGCTGCCAATCCATAATTCAAAAGACAAGCAGATGGAAGAGTAAAAATTACTTTTACTCCATCCATAACTGAAGAACCTCCATCAACATCATGCACACAGTTGTTGATCTCCCCGTACAACAACAAAGAAAGGAGATGGCAAGAAAAGGTGCCCCCATCTCACTTCCATCATGACACCAGAAGCATTTCCACCGACAAGATTAATGGACACTTTTTATGGGATGTCCCTGGATCTGGCATGTGTGATGATGACTACTCCTGTGATGAATATAATCCTGAAGATTATGAGGACGCAGAAGGGCAAAGGCAAAGACTTCGCAGAGAAAGAAGACAAGCCAGAAAGAAAGGCTGTCAACTCAGAATTGCCTATCCAGACAATTCAGATGATGATGATGAACCACCAGCACAAACTGTTTTGCCCACAGTACCTGTTCCTACAAGAAGAACCCTTCCTTCTTGTAAGGAAATTTTGAGAAAAAATAATTCTCAAATGCTTCTAGCTTCATCACCAATTCCATGCATGATGTTCAACTATCCAGAAGACTTTCCTCCTCTGAAGAGACAGGTTGACCCATCAACTAACATCATCTCTAGTCCATTTGTGGAATCAAAACGAGTCGACAATTCGGGAAGACCTCTTCCAACACAAAAATCAAAAGAGGTACTGAATTGGCAAACCAACAATGCCAAGGCCCAAAATAACTATCTCACTAGGATAGACTCCAAGATTGATCATGTCACCTGATGTGATTCTTGCTTTTGTGAAGAAATCAAACAAACACACAAACCACACCAAGAAGAAAGGATTTCATCTATGGT
>JAWZTD010012832.1:0-24103 GCA_035221335.1 Echites panduratus | reverse complement strand
ATTAATGAAAATACGTAGGCTCTGGACAAATTTTATTTAGTGGGTACACATCATGATTGCTTTAATACAAGTAATCATTTATGTAAATAGTATGGGAATTAATTTAGTAAAAAAAATCAGATATTACAATTTACTTTCATTAAGGATAGATAGTGCTATAGCTAAATCTTCGAAAAAAACAAGTAACGACAAAATTACCAAGAGTCCAGTATGAGCAATCCATCTTTACAGGAGAAGATCATGCTGAAAATGTTGGGAAATTACGCAAAAACCAGATTTGTAAGAATGCAATTAAATAAATGAGCACAAGTATTTACGTGGTTCACCCAACTCGGGCTACGTCCACCGGCTGCTGCAAAATTTTACTCAAAGGAAACAAGGTGTATACAAATACAACTCACAACCCACAACTCAAAATACACTCAAGAAAATTGCTCTCAATTTTCTCTCTCTTACAAGCTTGATTTCTAAGCTTTCTCTCACTCTCTATACTAGAGAAGAATTGTATTTTGGGATGGGATAAAATGAAGTAGTTAGAGGCATTTATATAGGCATTCATGGTTGGGTAGCTACCTAATTTCCTTGACTTGGCTTCTTGATTCTACCATTAGGCAACCAAAATTTTTGCCTAATTTTTTACCAACAGAAAAAATCACCCAAAAAAACAGCAATCAATCAGATATTGAATCATAATGAAAGAATATAAATTTAAAGTCAGCTTCAGGATTACTTTCATCTTTAATTAAAATAGAGATGTAAAAAAGTGAATTAACTTTTTCAGAAAATTACTAAAGAATAAAGAAGTGAACAGCAGGACTAACATTAAGATAAGGTGGGTTGCCTTTGATCCCACCTTCCAAATGTTTGGATTCAATCTTGCAGTGAAATAGCTTGGGAACATTTGGAGGGAGCGTTATGTAAATATTCACCAATTCCAGCGCTTGATCCCATTCTAATACCTTCTGACCTGCATATCAAATATCGTCGTATCAAATCCAAAATGAAAATGTATATATGCTATAATAGCTATAAAAGATGAAACTATACCGTTATGGACGAAGTAGTTCCTCTTCTCAGGTGCCAATTTCTCAGCCATTCTCTAGGATTTGCTCTTCTGTTTCTTTGTCTGTCTTCTCTGTGGAGAGGAACTGTCGAATCTCCTCTACCTCAAATGTCCAGGAGGTTTCGAGATAAGATTAGGGTATATGGGGTGTCCATGTCACTTTGATTCTCCCATGGGTGAAAACATATGAAGACAGTTACTAGAGAGAGAAAGGAGAGAAAAACTTGATTTCTCATTGAAAGAAGAACTGTACATCTGCAAATATATATACATGAATGAATTAGAAAGCTTATTCTGTAAGCCAAATAACAACATTTAACAAGCTCCTAACTAACTAACTAACTAATCCGCTGTAGCATCTTAGTCAGCACTCAGGTGGCTTCCAAGTCATGGGTAGTTTCCAACTCAGCATCATCTACATCATCTTCAAACATGTTTAACACCCCCTCAAGCTGCAGTCTCCAAAGATGGATTGGAGAGGCAGCTTTGGAGAGTGCAGCTTGGAAACAATGAACAAAAAAAGATGTCAATGTAAAGGCTTGGTTAAAACATTTGCAAGTTGAAGACGAGATGAAATGGATAGAGGCTTAATGAAGCCTAATTGATACCTTTCAAGAACAAAGTGACAACCAATCTCAATTGTTCATGAAAAACCGGATTCTCTATAATCTTTATAGCAGCATCATTATCACAAAAAATGTGTATAGTAGAGGACAAAGGTTGATGAAGATCATGAAAAAGAAATGTTAGCACTGAAGTTCTACTATTGTCATAGCCGTTGCTCTGTATTCTGATTCTTTTGAGCTCTTAGATACAGTGTGTTGTTTCTTGGACTTCCAAGAAATCAAACCATCTCCCACTGGAATACAAAAATCAGTTACTACCAGTCGTGTAACATCACGTCTTGCCCAATCTGCATCTGTGTAAGCAGTGAGGAAAAAAGGTGTTTAGGAGCTATAACGAAGACCAAGAGCTAGTGAAGCTTTAATGTAACAAAAAAATGATGAGCAGCTTGCAAATGATTTACTATAGGAGCATCAAGGAATTGACTCAATTGATTCACATAATATGTAACATTAGGTCTTGTATTTGTAAGATAAATGAACTTCCCAATAAGTCTTCTATAATGTATAGCATCATGAAATAGTTCTAAATCTCCTTTGTTGAGTTTTTTGGTAAGATCCATAGGCACTGCAGTTAGCTTACAATCAGCAAAACCAAATTCCATGTGTAAATCTGAAGCATGCTTCCTCTGACAAATATTAACACCTGAAGAACCCCTTGCAATTTCGAATTACATGAAGAACTTTAAATCCCCAAGATCCTTAATTTTGAACTGATTGTGCAAGAAAGATTTCAATTCTTGTAATTCAAGTAGATTATCCCCTGTGAAAAAATAATCATCAACATATACCAAGACTACTAAACTAGAACCATTAGAGTGCATAATGAATAGACTATGATTAGCCCGAGATTGAATGAAACCATAGCTTAGAAGAGCTTAACTAAGCTTGGCATTCCACTTCCTAATAGCTTGTTTAAGACCATACAGTGATTTCTTCAATTAGCAAACTTGCCCAGCAGCAGAATATTGAATACCAAGGGGAAGATCGATATATATTACCTCATCTAAGTCCTTATGTAAAAAGGCATTGTTTATGTCAAGTTGCTGCAAAAACCACCCATTAATAACACCAATAGCTATAAGAGTTCTTATTGTAACCATGTTCGCAACTGGAGAAAATGTATATAGATAGTCTATCCCATGTTGCTGAGTCTATCCTTTAGCTGCAAGCCTTGCTTTATACCGTTCAATACTCCCATTAGAATAATATTTAATTTTGTATACCCATTTACTACCAATATCCTTCTTGTCAGATTGTAAAATAATAATTTTCCAAGTCTCATTATCTTGTAAGGCTTTTAGTTCTTTATCCATTACTTCACACCAAAAGGGTCTTTGGAAGCCTCTTCATAACTGCTAGGTTCTTGCAAAAAAGTTAAATTACAAGCAAAGATTCTATGACTAGGACTCAAATGATCATATGTGAGTACTCTATCCAAGTTATATGGAGAGGAAGAAGAAGATACAAGCTAAGAACAAACATAATAATTAGAAAGATACTTAGGAGTATGATGAACACTAGTAGTACTTCTAAGATGCAGATTGGAAGTATCATTAGTAGCTGCAGAATCTATGGGAGCTGAAGTTGAATGAGCATAAAGTTGTGTATTAGATGATTCTACAGAAGAATAAGGGACTGTGGAAGAAATTGGAACTTGATTATGTGTTGAAATTGTAGTATGATGATCAACAGCTGCATGAGGTAAGGTAAAATCATGAAAATAATGAGAAGGAATGGTTGGAAGAACAGCAGGGTCATATGAATATGTGTATTGTTATTTTGTAAATTGAAATATTTTCATGAAAAAGGCAATCCCTAGAAATAAAGAATTGCTTAGTTTGTAAATTTTGTAAAACAAAACCTTTAGACTGTGAGGATATATATAAATGAATGCAAGTTGTCCTCGAGGTTCAAATTTATGTTTATAAGAAGGAATGGTACAGGCATAAACCAAGCAACCAAAAACTTTCAATTGATCTTATATAGGAAGTTTCTTATACAAAATGGAGAATGGAGATTTGTATTTGAAGGATGTGGGAGTAACATTGATAGGTTTTGTAGCATGTTCAATACAATATCCCCAAAAATTAAATGGTAGATTGGCTTGGAAACAAAGACTTCTTGCAATGTTAAAGGTATGTTGATGATTTCTCAGTAATGCCATTTTGCTGGAGGGTATATGGACATGTTTTCTAATGTGAAGTTCCATGACTTTGATAAAAATGAGGCATACCAAACTCAATTCCATTATCAGTTCGAATGGTAAGGATTCTTTTATTAAACTGAATTTGAACAAGAATAAAGAAGTTTTGTATGATCAGTCTAGTTTCAACTTTGGATTTCATAAGATAGGTCCAAGTAAAATGGTTGAAAGCATCCACAATAGTAAGGAAATACAAGTGACCATTCAAGGTATGAACCTTGAAAGGTCTCCAAATATCAACATGAACAAGTTGTAAACAAGAAGTAGATTTAGATTCACTAATAGGAAACATAAGCCTCTATTGTTTAGCTAAAGGACAGACACTACAAACACTAGAATTAGGAAGTCTAAAATCAGAACAAGTGAGGCTTCAAAGCTTTAAGACAATTGTTAGACAAGTGTCCTAATGATAATGCCTAAGCAAAGTGTGATTGAAACTTGAATCATGTTGAATATAAGTAGTTAAAACCAAAGATGAATCACGATTGATATGATGCAAAGCGTAAAATGAAGCAGAAGAACTAGATATGGTATTGCAATCAAGGTGATAGAGACCTTGGACCTTTTTAGCTGAGTCAACCTCTTCGAAGTGAGTGAATCCTGAATCACAAAAGAATTAGGAGTGAAAATAACAATACAAGTGTTTTGAACAACAAGTTGTCCTAGAGATATAAGATGGAAAGAAAAAGAAGGAATAAACAACACTTGAAAAGTTTTAAAGAATCGGTGAGTTGTATAATGCCTTTACGTGTGACAAGATCTTTGCTACCATTAGGAAGTTTAACAAAGATGTTGTCAACAGAAACCAAATCAATAAACCAAGAAAGAGTACTACAAACAGGATCACTTACTCTAGAATCTTGAATCCAAGGCTTATTATCTAACAAAGAAGCTTTACCTAGCTGTGATGAAGAAGATTGAGATGCATTCATGGTCAAGGCAGTAGATTGAACTTCTGTCTTGTTAAGAAGTTGCAGCAAAGTTTCATATTGAAAGGCATTTAAGGTATAACCGGATGTCTTTTCCTCTGTTTGTTCAACTTCACCTTTTATCTAGTTATCTTGATGTTCCTCTACTGGAACAAGATTGACATTACCAAATGTTTTATTGTTCTTGAACTTATAAGAGGAAGGATATCTATGCGTCTTGTAATAAATTTCAACTGTATGCATATTCATGCCACAAAAACTACATAGCAGCTGTTTATGCTTTTGCCCCCTGCTCCACATCTAACACCACCAAAACCTCCAGACAACTTGCCATTTTGAAAACTTTGAACATGATTTGAACATCTCCTTGAATACTCTAATTTAGCAGAATCTAAGACTTACTTGCAGCATGTTGTAATTGTTTTTCTGTGGTTAATGCCATATTAGGCACCTTACAAATGGTTGGAAGAGTGGATATACTTAAGGCTTGATTCTTCATTCCAACAAAACCATCATTCAAGCCTTTTAAGAATCTAAATCAAAGTCATTATTTTCTCCGGATTTTTTTCAACAGACCACAACCACATTCAGAATCATAAGCAGTAGGTACAAGAGGCCTAACTTGAAGCATTTCTTCCCATAGAATTTTCAAGTTTGTGTAATAGTCAATTATAGGAAAACTCCCTTGTTTCAAGCTGCATATCTCTTCTAACATATCAGTATACCTAAAAGTTGTACCAGTTGCAAACCTTTCTTCCAAATCAGTCCACACAGCATGTGAGGTTCTAAAATATATGATGCTATGTGCACTGGATGGACTAACAGCATTAAGTATCCAAGAGATTACCATTTTGTCACATTGTTCCCACTATGCTGAAAATAAATCATCAGCAGAAGGTTTAGGTATGGTTCCTTGAACAAAACCAATTTTGTTCTTGGTAATGAGAGCAACCTTCATGGAAGTGCTCCAAGAGGTGTAATTGACAACATTGAGAATAACTTTCACCAGAATTTTACTGGTACTTTCACTTGGATGAAGAAAATATTCACCGCCACCACCATTGAATTAATAATTGCTCATCTTCGACATCAAAACTAAAACTCATAAAACCTATTTTGGTGAATGAAAAACTCCAAAGAGGAAGTAGATAAACGAAAAGAAACATAGAGGAATCAGAAGAAGAAATCAAAAAACAATATTGCAATAATTGGAAGAAAACAAGAAGAGAGCTCTGAACTATGAAAAAAAGATGAAGACAACTGCCAGAGAAAAACTTGATTTCTCATTGAAAGAAGAACTATACATCTGCAAATATATATATATATATATGAATGAATTCAGAAAGTTTATTTCGTAATCTAAATTACAACAATTAACAAGCTCCTAACGAACTAATTAACTGATCCACTGTGGCATCCTATTCAGCACTCAGGTGGCTTCCAAGTCATCAGTAGTTTCCAACTCAGCATCGTCTTTAACATGTTTAACAATTTGAGGGGTGGATGTAAGAAAAAGAATTATGCTTCCATTGGCCGGATTCTCAAGAATCCAATTTTTTTGTTCTGGTTACTAATGATGAATAGATGAAGTTCTGGAACTGATCCAGATCCGTTTGTACTTTCAAGTTTTAAATTCTCATCTTGAACTCGATATCTATGAGTTCATATTAATTCGGTCCCTAAAATATAGTCCTTTAATTTGTAATTGAATGTTTCTATTTTTATTTTAAGTTGTCTAAGTTAAATGTTACATTTCCTAAATTAGTTAAAATTTATTAAAAATTTATATAGTCAAGTTTAAATTAAACTAAGTCAAATAATTTTATTAAAATTTGTACAAATCAAAATATAATATTCAAATCCTAACAAAAGGAATAATATCTCAAATGAGCTCCATGGTATTTTTGAATGCAATTCAAACTTCAAGGGCAAAACTATGGTGAAACTATGAAAGGATAAAAGATGGAACCTTATTCTTCGATTGTAGATGTGGTTTCCTCAAAATATGTAGATGTTTTTTAACTCACAAGAATATTTTAGTTAAATTTTTTATAACAAATTACTAAAATTTAAAGATTATCAAATTTATAGAATCCAACTTCATTTGCATTGAAATAAATTAGCCTAAACACTGGTGCATTGCAAGGTTAATATAAAAACATCATAAAATTAATATTAAAAAAATTTATTATGTCATCCGTTATCCGTTTAAATTAATATCTCTTTAGAATAATTAAAAAAATCAAAGAAAAATAATTTTTTATATTAACCCAAATTAATTGTTCCAAAAATACTTTCTATTTATTTACATTAAAAATAACTTTAAAGTTAAAGTTTAAATTAATTTAAAATCATAATTACACATTATAAAAATAACACACATATATTTTTGCAAAGAGTCATATTTATCTGTGTTACGGATTTTTAATGAGTTTCTCATTATATTTGAATCCTGAAAGAGATACTGGATTGTCATTCATTTAATATATGGAAATATTTGGATTTTCAGCATTGTCTCATGGTGGAAAGTTTCTTGGCACTAGTATATCATCAGATGATATGACATTAAAAGTGCTTCATCTCTTTTGTTTTTTTCATGCATATCTCTTGACTTGTCACTGTGCTTAGTTGCTGGATTTGCACGAGTCACCGCAAGATTCTGGAAGTTCCAGGAGTCATTCAGCAGAACCTGAACGAGATAGACTTTCCACGCGATTAACAGGTATCATTCAGAAGACAAAAGTATATGTAATTCTGATCATTCTTCTATCTAGGACGTATTCGGTTCCAACAATTTTGAACTGTGAGAATGGTTTAGTTGCATCACAGTGATGTTTTCCATTCATCAATGGCAATTGATTTGTTCCATTTCTATCTATGAATCATTCTATTTCTACCTTATGAATTTCTCTTGTCGATGAAACCGAGCTCTCTTTTTGTTCATCCCTCCCACTTGACTTCTTGTTCTATTTCTCTCTCCTTTTTTACAGGAACAAAAAGAAAAAGAACAAGTTCAAGGAATAATCTGTGCGGCTGGAACAATTTCTTTACAGATTTACTTATAAACAATGTGACAGATTGTTCAAGGCTGCTTCACTTATATGAAGGCAAGCTCCATGCATCAAAGTGGAGTCCTTATAAACTCATTTATACACAAGTGTAAAATATTGTTCCTTTTAAGTTGATTTTTTTTTTCCTTTCTTAAAGTTTAATGAAAGAATAAACTACAAAGGTGAAAGGTAGGTCAACTTTGAAAATTTTAATGGAGGAGGCAAACGTAATGTTAGTGAGAATAAAAACTAAAGATTTTTTCAAGTACATTTTTGAGTAATGTATATTAATAATGTTACATTAATAGAGTCCCTCTCAACTTTTTCTTCTTCCTCCCTCCCCTGTGCGCTCAACTCAATGCTGCAACTCCTTCCCCTTCTGGAATGGGATTTTGGCCTCAACAAGTTCCATTCTTAGCTGGATTTCTCTTCTTTTTGTTATTTCGTCATTCTCTTTTCGTTACAAATCATATTGGGTATCTTTATCTGAATCAGTCTGGCAGTCTTCAATTCAGTAATTGGGTAACTGGAAGCTGACTGATCAGTTTGAAAGAAGAAAGCGCCGGTTCAAGATGATGAAATTGAGGGAAAATGGTGAAATCCTGTAAGGGGAGTCAGGTGATTATCCCAAAAAAAAATAAATAAATAAAAGACTGAACTACCAAATTTGCCCTACAATATCAAAGAAAATTTTAATCCAAAGGATGGCTCCAGTGATTTTTTTGTCAGAAATTTGAAAAAATATTAAATCTACACGTCGATTCTATTTTACAAATCTACTAAATTTAAAATTTAAGAAAAAAACTAACTATCAAAATTACCGATCTTAAAATATTTTAGGATTAAATATGTCAATTTTCCTAGTTTTTTTTGTATGCCTTATTACTTCCATTATGTAATTTATTTTTGTTGAATGAATATTGAATTTCCAAAAAACAAATAGAGTCTACTACTCAATGAAGTTAATTATCATTAGTGGTTTAATGCTATAGTTTATTTTATGCATTTGGGTTCCCCCAAACCTACAAATGATTATGTTGGTATGAAAGTTAAAAGACAGAGTCAATCAAACAAACGATATTGTGTAGGTGAAGAATGTTGGAAACGATTTGATTGGAAACAGTAAGAGATGCCACCCACCTTAGCATCGGACATCAATAACATCGAGTAGCTGCATCATCATTCTGTGCCCGTGAAGCAGGCAAAGCAGATAAGTCAAAGCATGGAAATGGAAGAGCAGTCAAGTTCATGACCATTTCTTTCTTTTCTTTTCTTATTTAAAACTTTTTTTTTTTGGGGGTAAATCAGGGAAAATTAAATCAAACATTTCTTCCTTAGCATGCCAAAATAAATATTTTTTGATAAAGTAAATTGTAGCCAAAATTTTGTCAACAAAATATTTATTGTCTGATCTTAGGACACAAGGCAATCTCATGTACCATCCAAAAAACAAAAAGGCATATTAACATTGGCATTAGTTTACCTTCCTTTTAACATTGGATAAGAAAAAAACTTAGTAGCATCTAACAAATCTTGTTTAAAGAATGAAATAGCAGAGGAAAAAGCCAACAACCCATACGTGCACATATTTAATAAAATCCTATTGTCACCATCCAAATCTTAAAATATCCACCACTATCCAATATCTTTGTGAAAAATCATCCCAAATCCCATTTTAAAACCGTTCACAATCTTCTATTATCAATTGGAATCTCTCCCTTATTTTTTTAAAAAAAATTGTTGTTTTGTTCCTGCTATTGGTGAATTGAGGCTCCTCAAACCGAGACACACTCAACAAGAGCCACGTACGAGCTTCAGATCTGTAGAAGCAAAATGAGTGCAATGTGGCAGTAACTGCGCAGTGCTTAGGGGACACAAGGATGCTGACTCTTCACTTACAAAATGTTAAAGAAACCACCCCCCATATTGTGATGATTAAAGAAATGGCAAATGATTTGAGTCTTGTTGGCCAAATTTCTTGCTAAGTTTGGCTTGTTCAATGAAGTGCCCACAGTGCCAGCACATGGTGATCACAGTTTTCTTGGCAGAATCTTGCTCATCTTGTCTGCTTCTGTGTCTCTTTTACTATAAATACCACTTTTCTCGAACCATTTTTTCTCAACAGAAACAAGTCTCGGCGGATCAATCAAAAGAGAAAAATGGCTACATTTTCATCAAAGTCTAGCCACATTAGATCAATCAGTTTGCCCTGCAGATCACATCCCACAACAGTTAGAATTGAAGAAGAGTTGAACAAGTTCAAGACATTTGAATCTTCGTCTGCAACAACAACAGCAGAAGCCATCTCCAATGGTTTATCAAGACTGGGAGTGTTGTACAAATGCATGGATGATCTTCTCAGTTTGTCTCAGACAAATCAAGCCCTCTCAAAACATCAAAATGAGAAATGGGTCGAGGAGTTTCTCGACAAATCATTGAGGGTTCTTGACATTTGTGGCCTTACAAAGGAAATCGTCTCACAATCCAAGGAAAATGTGAGATATCTCCAGTCCTCTTTGAGGAGAAGAAAGGGAGACCCAACGATCGAAACAAGTATCACAAAATACACATATTTCAGGAAGCAAATGAAGAAAAATGCCAAGAAATCAATTGCAGCCCTGAAGCAAATCGATCAAGAAATTGTGGGTTCATCATCAATCTTGGATGTGGATCAACAAGTTTCTGCTGTCATTCGAGTTCTAAGAGAAGTGAATTCAACAAGCATTTCAATTTTCCAATCAACTCTGCTTTTCTTATCAGCTCAATCTTCAAGAACAAGCAAATGGTCATTGGTTTCAAGACTGATGCACAAAGGAACAGCTGTTGCTTGCGAAGAACAAAAGGATTGCTTAAATGAGTTGGAAAGTGTGGATTCCGCTCTTCGAAGAAATGATCAAATTCAAATTGTGCAGAACAGATTGGAGATTTTGGAGTCTGGAATTGAAAGAGTAGAGAATGAATTGGAATCCATGTTTAGGTGCATGATTGGATCAAGAACCTGCCTCCTCAACGTCTTTTCATGTTGAGAAAAAAAAAAAGGCCTGCAAATATTTTATCCCAAATTCTTCAGAGACATCCATTTTTAGAGGGTTTCTGTTTGGGAATTCATCAGTGTATATGAACATGTTTGTAACTATACATAAAAATACAATATTATAGATGTGAAAATATTCTTCACATATGCTGGTCTCTTTTCTATATGCCCTTTTCTCGAATTATGAACTATTCACTTTTCAAATAAACTCCAATTAGCCCAAGAAAAGGGAATGAACAAGAAAAATAGAAAAAGAGCATGAAGAGAACTTTTGAAAAATATCCGAAAATTTAAAAGATAAAAAGGGCCTTTTTGCAAATGGAATATATTGATCATAAAGAAATTTATCTCCACTATAATACTAAAAAAAAATTTTGCAGCATTCAGAAAAATTTTAGATAAAATATATTTTTAATTTTGAACATTTAAAAATATGAACAAATATAATACCGAGCAAAATCACAATAAACTAGTCATAATGCAACAAATTCAGATGGCTAATTCGGTACATTTGGGATTTTTGCAAATTCATTGTACAGAGTTAAATTTTTAATGTAACAATAATGTATTACTATGGAGTGTGATACCGGATACGCCTTATGAAATATTCCAATTAAGTATTTAACTGTCAAAATGAATTGAAAAATATTTTACAAACTAAACTTTAAAATGTTAAATTAAAGTCTAAGGGTACTTGATTATTTTTTTTTAAAGATTATTGACCCTTAGAGATTTAAATAGAGCACTGCATAAGATGTGTTCTGTAATATTGTAATATTTACTTTTATCTTTTCATAGAAAATTTTCAAGAATTAAAATATTTCTTTAAATCTTAAAATTAACAAATATATTTATTACCTTTTAACCTATTTAAAATAGTAATTAATAGGTTAAAAAGTAATAAATGTCATATTATAGATATAGAGTAAGAAGGAAATAGTACAATTATTTATGAATTATATAAAATTATCCATCAATAATAAAACCACACAAAAATAATCTATCCAAATTATGTCCTTATTGTCGTCTTGTGATTAATTCTAACAATGGGAATGTGCAACTTCCATCCTCCTTCCACGTGTTGGGTTGTCCGGACCAATGAAAGCTTTATTTTATGTTAAATAAATAAGTAGTACACGTGTGCTTACTAGATTTGAGCTTGCATTCTCTAGAGAGCCTATTAAAAAAAGAAAATGGGAACAATAATTTGTCTCTACAAACGGCAACTTTCGTGTGGAGGAGCTGACGAATTTTATTTTACATGGAATAGATATTATGATCACCAATTTGCCACCATTGTTTTTAAAGACAATTATGCAGCATACAAATTAAAAGCAATTTTTGATAAAGTTGAGAAAAATGGAGAATATTCTGGTTAAATTTGAGTACTTCTTTAATACTTGATTTGTCTGTAAAGAAATAAGATGAAGATTATCTCCTACAATATGTTTTGACGATTAAATTAGAAAATGTATGAGAGATGAGTTTGTAGAAAGAAAATAGCTCAAGGAAGAAGATAGCTTGAGATATATGTAAAGGAACTTTAGATCTAGAAGGAACATGTCCTCTCTTGCATGAAAACCTCTTTTTATACTATTCTGTATGGAGGAATTTTCATTATTTTGCAAGTGAAATGGGAGTATTGTCCTTATAGTACTTTTTGATAAGAGTATCTCATTGTTTCACATATATAGAATTGTCGTTTTAATCTTGTCAGTTACCTAAATATCTTTTATACTTATTCACATTTAATGATTATGAATCAATAAAATTACAACATGTCGCGTCACATTCCATAGGCGATGTAATCATTGAGCCCAAATGGGGTGTTTACTTGCATTTTGCATCTCATCATTTAACTGGAGAGATGTTTGGGGAATTCTTAATTGATCTCACGTATGTCACGAGATCTTTGTTGAGTTATCAAGTTCTAATGTATCACACATATATTGAGAGATAGTTTATTTAGATCTCCAAGATTGCCAAATATGATGTATATCTCGTTTAGTCCTCTAAGTTTGTGGAACAAGATGTATATCTTGTGATAACATGAGCTTGGGATCTTGCATGCCAACTTGGGTTGACATTTAGACGGGTCAATGCTGAACTCAAGAAATTTTTGACCTTTTTTAATTTTGTCATGTAACTAGCAACCCAAATGATAGAGTGGTTATTCAATTTTCAATAAATATGAATAATTGTTTAAAAGATTAAACTAATAATTCTTTTTTTGACTTTAGTTGAAAGGAAGAGTTTAATATAAAAAAGTCGATTCGATTATAAATTATCTAATCCACGAGTAAATTTATCTCAAATATATTCACTCGGGTGAAGGGCCTTTTTTGACCAACAAGATCCACCTGAAAAACAAAGTTGAGGAGAATGAAACTGAGGGAAATTTGGGAATTAAAGGTCATCCTCCCTCCACTCTCACACAACTAATGTGGGTTCAGAAATGTAACATAAAATAGGTGACACACTGATCATTAGTGAAGGCACTGAAGTTTTACTTTTTCACATGGTTTTGAAAACTGCAGCTGTTGGGGTTCAAAACCCACGTCAAACCATCCTCAAGAAGTTGCTAAGTCATTGTACCTAATTTATATTATTGTTAAATGTTTATATGAAAAATTTATATATTATTTATTATTTATTTTAAAATAAATATAAAAAACTCAATTAAACATGATCGGATCGATCCTTCTCTAGTAATTCAATTTAATTTTTGATCTGATTTTAAAAATATTGCTTTTTCAATTTTTCTTTTCTTTTCCACACCTTTCATTTTGAAAGGATCTTATCTTCATCAAGAAGTCATCAGTTCACGTAATCCATTGGGTCATCACCGATCAAAAGCTAACAAGTATTTTTCGTATGGATGGACATCATTTGCTATATATGTATTTAAATTAATCTTTTGGAGAGTATAATATATAATATATATATATATATATGTTACTTTGTATTTAGCTTATAATTATATGACCAAGCTGTCCATTTTTTAAGTTTGGTTATTTGATTATAAAACTAATTAATTTAATCATTATATTTTAATGCATTATAATTACTCTGTGAATGTTTGATCAAACAATAGTTACAAATGTTATCAATTTTCATTAATAATATCATGTAGTTTGACATACCATTAAAATTTTTCTTATAGGATAAATTAAATGTAAAATTTTACTCAATGTGATTCAAATTAGAAGTGAATAGAAAATTAGATAAAAGAAAAAATTGACAAAATAACGAAGATTCTCTCAACCAACATGATAAACTTTAGTGATATGAAAAATAACGTAGTATTATCAATTGAAGATTGATTACATTTGTGATTGCTATTTAACTTGACCATCTTCAAGTGACTAAATTTTAAAAAAATACAAAGTACAAAGGGTAAATTGTTTAAAAACACAATGTATAATGATTAAATTGACTGATTTTATATTTCAATCGTCAAATCGAAGAGAAAAAAAATGACAACTTCAATGACCATATAGTTAGTTAAACTCATTATATTTTAATTTTACTATATATATACTCTTTTTTCTCCCAGCCCTAATCCTCTTTATCTCCCACCGTATCAATAGTAGTTTCACATTTATCCGAATATGTCCCAAATTCGAAATTTTTTAGTACCAAGTGCCGCTCTTTCTTGCCAAACTATTAAGTTTAAAAGAAGCTAAGAAAATCATATCAATTATATGGCATCCACCAAGAATTAAACTTAAATGATAAAGAAAACTTAAAACTCTAAGAAAATTCTTATGGGAATAGATTTAACTTTTTCTTATAAATTTTTCTAAATAGTTGACTAGTCTTTGACCCTGTAAAAAAATGTGTACTTATAATGATAATTGACCTATTTAAGACTCTTATTGAATAGATATTTAGTAAAATTAAGTATTGTCCTTTTATCTTTCAAGAACTTCTAGCTTAGAAAGAATATTTACCCAATTCGAAAAATAAAAAATACTGACAATTATTTCATCCTTTCCCTTTAATTAATGTGTTGAGCAATTAAGTTTTTTTTTTTTTTTTTTTTCCTTTCCTTCTTTTTTGTGGGGTGGATGTGGTGGTATATATGCTGGTAGCAAAATATTCTCACACTGCAAGTTGAATTTATAATTTAATTATTACAAATAAGTTCATTGGAGGGTTAGATTTAACTATATATATATATATGTTTGTGTTTAAATATGAAAAAAAAAAAAGAATCGTAGAATCGGAATATAATCTCTCTTTGTAGATATTACTTGTGTAGAAAATTATATACTTGAATGTTAAGAAAAAAACAAATGCAAGAAAAGGTCAATGGTACTGGAAATAAAGTAGAAGAAAATAATAGCTGTATTTTAGTAATTATTATATATATATATATATGATGATTTCGTTGTAGAAAAAATACTCCAAATACTAGTATTATAATTAAGTTGCCCACCATCCAGGGCGGAAGGTCCAGACAACAATTTAAGCCACTCGTGCACTTCTTAATTATGATCCTTAAAAATTAAGATATAGATTGAGATATGCAATGCGAGCAATTAAGAACCCACTCGGGTAACGCTACCAATGCTTCACAATTAATCAAGTACTGTTGATCATTTGTCTCAATTAACCACCATGCACATATATCGTAGTATTAAATTAAATCCTTCTAACACAACTTATTTAGCACAAATGGATCCCTTCTTTTCCATTTTTCATTCGAAAAAGTATTTTGTATTTACTTTCTCTCTATAGATACCAAACAAAATTGAAGTAACTGTAAGTACGTCTATCAAGAAAAGCAAATTGAGCCCTTCCCCTTCACATACCAAGCATACCCTTAATATTGATAAAATAATTATAAATGTCTTATAATTCGGGACTCTCTTATAAACAACTTCACTTTTAATTAATGACTTTTATTCACAATGTTCTTATCTAATAGAGACATTTTGAGGGAAAAAATTAATAATTTTACCTTAATATTAACAAAATAACTACAAAGATCTTACAATTATAGATGGAAGATTAAAAAAGGAAGAAAAAAAAAAGAAAAAATAGAATCAAATTTGCATTATGTAAGTAGACCCACCGATACCAAATTTTCCACAATTTAAGAAGAAAACACACGTTATGCATGTTTTGGACTTCCCTCTCTCCAATAGAAAGGGATACATCTTTAATTTCCCTCTCCTATTTAGCACCTCTCTCAAGCATCCATTGAAAAAAAAAAAAAAAGGGGTTGAGACCCCAACCCTAAGGGCCCCTAAGATCCCGCCCCTAGGACCCCTTGGAGGATGTAAATCGAGAGATGTGCCTCAACTGGTCAAGGTGTGAAGGCTTACCCACAAGCATCTATTGAAGATGCTATAAAGAGGGGTGATTGAGAAACAGAAAATGAAGAGATACACACTCCCAAACTTTTTATTTTTTTATTTTGTTTTTTATTCTACTGTTGAACTCAAAGATAAGCACAAATCCAAGCCCAAGTTTAGATAAACAAATTTAAATCTAACATATTCAAACTCGACTCAACTCAATAATTTTTACCATGACAGCACCCCTTCAATGGGTTCACTATTGGCCCTTCCTCTTATTAATTTGTTTGATGTGAGTAGTGTGATTGTTTGGTTATAAAGTGTTTTATTGCAATTACAAAGCAATGTTGTTCCGATCGGACAGGACCAGTCGGTCCGATCCGGTCCGATCGGGAACTGATTCATTCTCCAGCTCGATTTGGACCAAAAAATCGGTTCGGGAAAAAACATTTCTCTATGGTGCAGTTCGGTTTAGACCTGTCGGTTTTTTTAAAAAAAAATTGGGATCAAATTGAAGAAATTAAAAACTATAGACTCCTAATTGAAAATTTAACTAATCTTTTGCCCCATATTTCCCTTATTTTAACCTAAATCACTCCATGATTCCCAAATTCCGAGGAAAACCATGCACAGATATTCTTCGATCTTCATCGATCACCTAGGCACAATTGGATCAGCGGAAGTTGTGCTTGATATTAAATTTTTTTCCATGAAAATATGTTCTTATACCATTTCAAACTATATGAATATTAAAATATTAATTAAATTAGAAGAAATTAGGATTTTATTGATAAAGTATATTGTTTCATATTATAAAAAAAAAAGAAGATTATATAAATGACCTAAGCAAGTAATAATATAAAAAACTAATGTATCCTTAATGAATAAATAACATAATACATCACAATAATTTTAATATATTTTAACATATAAAATAAATTTTTTTAAATTTTTTAAATTAACCGATTCAATTGCTGTTCGATTATGGTTCAATAACGGTTGAATCAGTGAACCGTAAACCACTAACTTTTTCTATTCGATGATCGATCAAGCCCTGAAAACATTGTTACTAAGAGTTAAGACAAAAGACCTTTTATTTTAGAGGTCGAGATTAATCCTATGACCAATTCCCGAGCCAAGCGAAGCCCAATCCTATTCCATGTTATCATTGGCACTATATCCGAAGAGACCTGCCCGGTTGATCTGTCATCACTGGATAGGTCCCATCCTTCATCCTTCAATGACATTGAGGCTTGTAGTTGTGGTTTGTTCCCATGTGGTGTCATCCAGAACCAGATTCAGCATGCTGTTTAATTTGAATGTCGTAATAGCAGATATTATATATTAATATATGGTCGAAAATGCTATAAAATGTTATATAGTATATCTTATGAAGTATGAAGTGCATGAGTTTTTTAAGATTGAAAAAAAGGATAAGGAGCAGAGTAATGTCATCATTGAGGACTTAGTTGATGATGGACCCACTCATCATGTTGCAATGGTGAAAGGGAAATGCAAGGAGTTGAAAAAGTGTTCTACATTACTATTAGAATAGAAAGAACCAAGTGGAAAAAATGAATGTGAGGTTCACATGATGGAATCAATTAGAGGTGGAGCACCAAATGAGAGCCAAGGGACATTTGATCTACTAGAAATTGAAACAATTGAGGACAGATTGAAAAAGAGCCTAGATTTAATGTTAGGCATCCTAATTTTCAGTACAATGACATGGAATGGGAATACACGTTTTAGGTGAATATGATATGTTAGTCAATAGAGAGCAATGGAGTAGTCAACCGAGAACAACCTAAGAAGATGCAAGATGATATAGAGATGCTATAGTTCAGCAATCATCAGGGTAGATATCAAACAGTTGATGATAAATATCAAACAAGATGTGATACAAATGAGGAAGAAACTGAAAGGATGCAAATTGAAGAACTAGATGCAAGGTGAAGAACAACTTGAGATGATGCACGGTGAAGAACAAGAGGATAAGATGCAAGGTGAAGAACCAGATAAAGTGGCTAATGGTGTTGAGAAATCAAATGATTAGGATAATTTTGATGACATAATTGCATCTATTGATGAAGAAGTTTTGTTGGATATGTATGGGCCAAATAGATCAGTAAATACTTCAAGTGGAGTACTTGAAACTCTAGCAAGCTATAGGGGAATGGAGTTTTAGCCCACTGAAACAATTACAGAACAGGGGTAGGCCATGGATCACATTGGAGATGGGGTAAATGATATACATGATGAAAGGGGACAAAGAGGACCAAAGAGGACACAATTTAGGAGATGGAACACCATAGCATGCCAATACCAGGTGTTGGAAGACAAGAAGGCAATTTATGATAGAGGTTGTTCATCAAACTGAAACTTCATCTGAGTTTGATGACTTACCAGATAAAGATTTCAAAATTGAGCATTGCACAAATAATGAAGAATTTGTTGATAATGAGTACATGTTTAGGGAAGAATTGCAAGAGGATGAGGAATAGCAGGAAGTTGAGATGAGACCCGAGGGTAGCAATTAAGAGAGATCTGGAAGAGTAGATGGTAGTGAAAAAGAATGCCCAAGTGATGACTTGTAAAGTCTTGGAGGTTTAGATAAAGAAGGGTAACAACACAGAAAGAGATACCAAAGCTTTGACCTACAAAGAGATATGGAGAACCCATCTTTTCAGATTGGTATGAGGTTCACCAATGCCTCGGAGTTCAAAGATGCAGCTAAGAATTACCTGATTAAAGAAGGTAAATTTGTGAAGTTCAAACCAAATGAACCAATAAGAGTTAGGGCTAAATGCAAGAGCCCTAACTGTAACTAGATGGTATATGTAAAAGTGGAGAAAGTCACTAACAACACAAATTTGGTAATCAAGACCATTAGACTTAAGCATACCAATTGTGATCGTCAATGGAAGAATTCCCTTGTTATTGCAAAATGGGTTGCCAAAGAGTACATTGAAAGGATCAAAAAAAAAAAAAAACACTAACAAACATGCCTGTCGAGTTGTGAGACAAGAAATAGATGAAGAGTACAAAACAAAAATCATCAAATATAAAGCCTATGCAACAAGCAACATTGCAAAGGATGTGATTTCAGGATCTTATGAAAATTAGTATGCTCTGCTTTGGAACTATGTAACTGAGTTGAAAATGACACAGCCTGACACAACAGTTGAAATATTCCATCAAAACTTCAGAGAAATTGGTAGAGGTCCTCGATTTATGAGGATCTACTTTTGTCTATTTCATTTGAAAAGAGGCTTTTTGGAGTATAGAGGGTAACTTTTATCATTTGTTTGGATTGATGCAAACAATGGGTGGTGGCCAATTGCTTATGCAGTTTTTGAGAAGGAATCTTTTGAACAATGGTAATGGTTTTTTGAGCTTCTATCAGAGGATCTAGAAATTCAAAATGAATTATGGGGTTGGACATTTATTTCTGACAAACGAAAGGTACACTTCTTTTCTGATTTATTTATGGAATAGTAGTTTATTATCTAGTAATTTGATTGCTAATTGTTTGATGTTCTGTTCTATTTTTGTAGGGTATGGATGCACCAATTCATGAGGTTTTACCAAATTGTTGTTTCGTTATTGTGTCCAACATCTGTATTCCAATTTCAAAAAGATTCATAGAGGAAAGACATTAAGGACAACCTATGGAAAATTGCAAGTGCCACCAATATACGGCTACATGATGTGGCAATGAAAGAATTGGAACTTTTTGCCAATGATGCATATAGATGGGTTGTAAATGGGCCAGATCGTAAACATTGGTGCAGATCACACTTTTATGAAGACACAAAAGTGACATGCTATACAATAACATCACTGAGTCCTTTAATGCATGTATACTTGAAGCTGATCAACCTATAACCACTATGATGGAGACAGTCAAGGCTTTGTTGATGGAAAGAATTTCAAGAAGGAGAGATACAAAACCAAGGCCTTTACTGGTTTATTCTAGGAAACATAAGGCCAAGGTACATGATAGTGAAGAAGATCTGGTATTGTTCCAATTCTTAGGTTTACTTGGTCTTGATATTTGTTCCAGTTTTTCAGCAAAGAATAAGGAAAGTGGACTCATCTAATGACTTATCTATAGAGTAGTTGGGATTCTCCACCCTTGTAATTTTAGTAATTTTTATTAATAAATTGGCCTTGTTTTCCTCCTAAGCTCCCTATTTTTATCAATTTGGTATCAAAGCAGGTTGAACCAGGATGGTGAACACACGAAACTTGTCTTCCAATCCACAACCAGATAACCAAACCAATCTTTCTCAAACACCTAGCCCAAACTAGACACCATTGATAAACTAGCTATCAAAGTAGCAGCCTCAGAAGCCCATCACAATGTCGCGGCTTAATCGTCAGGTTCCAAATAGGTTGACAAAAGCAAGATGAGGGACTCGTCAGCTAGAATGCTTGATTCACACAAAAACAATTAGCTAGAAGGAGAAGATGGAGAAGGAGATTACCCTTGGGGAAGAAGCACAGGCAAACAGATGCCTCGTACCAAAATTGAGTTCCCAAAACCTGATGGAGGAGACCCAAGAGGATGGATACTGAAAGCAGAAAAATATTTCCTTTACTATCAAACCCCAGATGATGTCAAAGTGGATATAGCTGCAATTTACCTTGAGCGAGATGCTTTGGATTTGTTTTCATGGATCAACAGCAACCGAGAAATAATCTATTAGGATGAACTCTTTCAGGAGCATTATGGACCTACAGAATTTCAAAATCCGGATGAATTCCTCAACAACATCAAACGAATAGGCATAGTCCAAGAGTACAGGCAGGAATTTGCACAAAGATCAGCACGGGTGGTGAATTTGCCTGACTATTGTCCGTTAGGTGTGTTCCTTAATGGCCTCAAGAATGATTTGAAGGCTAATGTTCACATTCACAAGCATCGTACTATTTATAAGGCTTTGAGCTTAGCCTTAGAATTTGAGTCAAAGTTAGACTCAAATAGCAAAGAAGCTACTTGGGCTATAGCAAAGCCTAATGCCACAAATAATGCTCCCGTTCAGGTCCCAATACAGCAGCATCTATAGCAGCAATAACAAATAAATAAAAATCCTTCTCCCTTACAATGAAATAGGGAAACAAAATGCCAGGCATGATTTGCTAAGGGGCTTTGTTTTTATTGTAATGAGAAGCATAGGCCTGATCATGGAAACTAATCTCAAAGAAGAGGAAGATATATTTGTGGAACCAGCCTTGGAAGAATAATGTGAAGCTCAAATTTTAGAATTTCCAGTGATAAGTCTTCATGTGATTTTAGTTAAACCAACAGCCACAACCATGAAACTGAAAGGAATTTTGGGAAAAAAAGAAGTGTTGATCTTAATTGACAGTGGATCAAAGCATAATTTCGTATCAGAAGCAATTATACTAGAGCTCCGACTTTTGATGCAATTAGTGCCACCCTTTGGAGTACAGATAGGTAATGGAGATATTATTCGATGCAATAACATATATCGAAATTAGGAGATTCAAATTTCGGATTTAAATACCACATAGGATTTTTATCCCATCTTTCTTGGAGAATCTGATCTAGTGCTAGAATCCAATGGTTTGCCTCTCTCAACACAGTCCAAGCAAATTGGTGTGAGATGTTCCTCGTTTTCAACCAGAATGGTAAGAAATACAAGCTACAAGGTGTCCCTCCAAAAACTTCATCTACAGCCATTTTACAATGTTTTTCAACCACAACCAAGCCCCAAACAGCTCACTCACTAGAAATAACAGCCATCTTCAATGAATTTTCTTCCATATTTCAAGAGTGTCAAGCCTTACCTCCTTTTCGCCAACACACATTCAATTACCCTTCTACCAAAACACCCAACCATCAAACGTTAGGCCATACCTCTACCCCTATCATTGAAAAATAGAAATTGAGAAGCAAGTGGCTGAGGTAATCTTAAAAGGATTCATATACAACCTACAAGCAGTAATTTTGCTAGCCCAGTGCTGCTAGTAAAAAAGAAGGATGATTATAGAGCCCTCAACAAACTCACGGTATCAGACAAGTATCCCATTCGTAACGTCAATGAATTATTAAATGAACTATATTGAGCCAAGGTCTTTTAGAAGATTAATTTGCGCTCAGGTTACTTCTTAGTCCGAGTCCATCTTGATGATATTACAAAAACAGCAGGACACTATGAATTTGTGGTTATGACTTTTGGCTTAACCAAATGTCCATCCACCTTCCAAGCAGTAATGAATGACTTGTTTCGACCTCATCTTCGTAAGTTTATCCTTGTCTTTTTTATGATATCCTAATTTATAGCAAGGATGATAAGCAACACCAACAACATATCTGGATGGCTCTTTCACTACTCTAGGATCATCTATTCTTTGCCAAATCCTCAAAGTTCTTGTTTGGCTAATCCCTGGAGAATTTTCTTGGTCATGTGGTAACAACTAATTTAGTCCAAGTTGACAAAGACAAAACTGCAACACTACATTCATGGATCATTTCAACCAATGTCAAGGAATTGAGAGGATTCCTAGGATTGACTGGTTATTACAAGAGGTCAGTGAAGGATTATGGCCTCATAATTCAGCCATAACAAATTTAAATAATTATTTTCTGAGAGTTTTTTTGGTTATGTTTTTCTTATTATACATTTTTATAGAATTTTCTTTAATATATTTTTAAATACAATAATCTTTTTTAAAAAATATTTTATCTTATTTAAGGAAAACATTAATTTGATAATCTAGTAAAATAAATAAATATATAAGGGTACACTTGTTTTTTAATTTATAATCATTTCTCATTATATATTTATTTAAGTCAATCGATATCGAATTTTATTTTTAATTTTTTAATTCATTTTATTTTTTCTCAATATTTTTTATTTTTGAGTTTTCATTTGTATTCAAAATTTTTTCCTCATTATAAGTAATAATCTAAAGAATTTTTTGGTTTTTATTTTTACTTTTTTGAATTAAAATATATGTTTTTAAAAATATTTAGTCTATTTTAAAAATAATATAAATCTAATAATTAAATAGAATAAATATATGCATAAGGGTAATATTAATCTTTCAATTATTAATCATTTCCAATTCCTTATCTATTCATACCAACAAAACACTATATTTGGATTCTAATCTTTACCATCCCAACCAACGAACCAAAGGGATAAGTTTTCATAATTCCTATTTCATTCCATGACAATTTCATTCCCTATTAATTCCATTCCAATGATCAAACGGCCTGTTGGTACTTTTCTGTTACTAGCTGAATAGTGAGCAGCATTTTCTTTTGAGTGACTGAACATTAAAAATAAATATTTTTCTTTTGTAATGGTTATACCTCTTTTTTATTTAGATTTATAGTAATATTTGAGTCAAACTTACATATACACAATAACTATTTTATTTAAAATTGAATCCACTTTATAAAAACTTCAACTTATTAAAATCAATTCACAGAGGTTATATATTGTAGGAACATTCAATCATTAAGGAAGAGAGAGAATCAAACCACGAACTATATATTACAATTTCACCTTCCAAAACCTTGTAATTCTCAAAAAAGCATTGGCCTTGTTAATTTTTGTTGAAGATTGATTCAAGAATTGGTCAAAGATATGTTGCAGATATTTTGGCCTTAAGCTATTGCTGTTATTTTCTTGTTTTTAATATTCATAGTTATCCTTAATTTTCTGTTTCACTTAGTGGCAGAATTTTTATTGATTAGTTGAGGATTTGTAGCTTTTTTTTCAGTTAAGGTATAAGCCTATATAAAGGCATGTTCAGTTTTGGAATAAATAGAAGATCCAACAACATTCAGCAGTACTTTGAGTCTTTTATCTATGCAATTTCTCTTGTTTAATATTCTAAGTCTTTAATTGTTC
>JAWZTD010012813.1:0-24133 GCA_035221335.1 Echites panduratus | reverse complement strand
AAACTTTGATCTTAGGGAATAGATTGGAAGATCTTAAGTATTGTGGATTGCTATTCAAGCACAAAGCAAGTGAAGATTGGTTTTCAATCTTCAATCTAAAGGTATCATTTCTCTCTTGTGTGAATTTTTTTTTTTAAAATCGGGTTTAGATCTAGTTTTCTTTGTGGATTCCAGATCCTTCTCAATACAGTCCGGTGCTTGATTGAAAATTTCAACAAGTTCTTTCAATCCAGAGGCATCCCGGCACCTGCTCCAGTGCTGCATTCGGTGCTGGTTTCCTTCTATCCAGCAACGCCGTTGATTCGGTCTTGCTTGGTTTTTGCTTAATTTTTCATGTATATTCAAGGGTCAAATGTGTAATTAACACCCTTGAACGTATTGATTAGGGTTTGTTGCTCTAAAAACTATAAATGCATCCTTATTATGTTTTTCAAACATGCTATCTTTAATCAAAAACAACTTTTCTCCTCAAGAGCAAAACATGAAAGATCAAATTGATCTACTTGTGAGGTTTTACTTCATGAACTAACTAAGGTCCTCATGAAACTTCTTTGAGGCTTTCTTCACTTTGGTTTGGGGTGTAGAATTATCTTTTAAACTATTTAGATTGGTTGAGGATAATTAATTCCAAAGGTCAATCTAATACTAAACTTGAATCTTGTAGTGAGAAGAATTTCTTGTGTGTTTCCATGAATTTGATGAAAGTTTTGAAGGAATTTGTATTTGTGAAAGAACATGGTTGCGATGTTGTGGTTGATGTGGGAAAACAAGTTGAAATTGTTGACCTCTACAAACATGATGATTCTTTGCCTATGTATTCTATGCTTGATTTGTTGATTGACAGAATCCATGGAAATAACATGAGAATACATTGTTGTGGTTTGGAACGCTTAAAATTCATGTGGAACAACATCTTTGAATTTTATATGAATAGACTCTAAAAAATTGTCTAGGATGATTGAGTTTTGTGCATTTTTTATGTTACAATCCTTGGAACGAACTTGTATTCTGGTGGTGTTATGTGTATAATCATTGTTGAGTCTAAATTTATAGTTATCTTATTTGAGAAGTACTTCACTATGAGTGTGGGGAGAGGATCTCTGCTTTTTGAGTTTTAGTCTTTGATGAGATTTCATGATGAGGCATTTCATGTTGGAAACTTGTTCTTAAAGGAAGTTGTGAAATTTCATGATCTTGAATTTAACATGGATGCAATGTGTTTGATCATCATTTGGTGGAGTTACAAGTTGACATGATGTATGTTTTGTGCCATCAATGATGACTTGTTAAACAACTTGGAACTTTTCCTAAATTGCATTGACTATAAAGTTGTCCATCTTGATGATAATGTAGGTTCTAAACATATGCGAGAGTCATATTCTTGCTAATCTTATACATGTGTTTGACGCTCTTGATGGGAGACTTGTGAATTCCATGGATAGTAAGTGTTTCATGAAATTCCAATTTCGAATTTCTTCTATTCCATGCTTTGTGGTGTCATAGACCAATGGGATTTAAGACTTGTGACTTGATTGCAAGAATTGTGTATTCTTGGCTGTTACATTGGGTGATATTAATTGTATATGTTGCTTCTTTTAATGAGTATCTTGTAGACAAGAAGGAATACATCTCAATCAAAGAAAGACCACCAAATTCAAAGCAACAACATATACAAGATACCATTGTAAATAATCTAATGTTGTTACACCTTCAATGGAGACACTTGATAAGTATTCTTATAATATTTCTTCAATCAGCACTAATAGTACTTCTCCCTTTTTAATAGTCAAAGAAGGGGGGAATGATGGTGGCCAAGGAACTTCGATTGAAACTTAGAACCTTGATAAACCTTACATTTCAAGACTTGAAGATTTTAGGACAAACCTTTCCAAAGAATGAGGGAATGATGATGTCCAAGGAAGTTATAAAAGAATACATTTCAATTTTCAAGAAGACATAAAGGCATTGAAGTTCAACAAAGAAGAACAACTTATTCATCATGTCTTATTTGAAGAATTTATGCTTGAGAATGTTGTTGATTCAAGGAAGTATTTTAATGTCATCGAGGACCAAGACTTTAACAACATTAAAGAAGGATTTTATTTCTTGGAACATGATCATAAAAGTCTTGGAAGAGTCCTTGAAGAAGCATTGAAGATCACTTGAAGGTATGGAAAAGAAATGGAGAAGAAAGAATGCAAAATGGAAGTTGTCGGTGCTTGACTGAAAATGGCAGCAATTTTTTCCAATCTAGATTCATTACGATGCCATGCCCGATGCTACGTGAGGCGCCTGACCCTTCCTACCCGTCGCGGGCTTCCTTCTGTCTAGCACCAACACTGATTCAATCTTGCTTGGTTTTTTGCTTAATTTTTATGTAAGTTCTAGGGTCTAATGTGTAATCAACACCCTTGAACATATTGAGTATGGTTTGGTTGCTCTAAACTGTATGAATGCATTCTTATTATGTTGTTCAAAAATGCAATCTTTTAATCGAAAACAACATTTCTCCTTGAGAGCTAAACATGAAAGATCAAATTGATCGACTTGTGAGGTTTTTCTTCATGTACTAACCAGGGTTCTTATGAAACTTCTTTGAGCATTGACATGAGAAACTTCAATTCCAAGAAATCACATCATTTTGGTATCAGCTTAGGCTTTCATCAAGAGGTTTGGCTATCCTTTTATTTGCTTTCATGTGTTTGTGTGCTAAGATCATGTTTTCTTCTTTGAATTCTCATGATCTTGTGATTGTCTGTGTTTTTTTCTCTTAAATCTATCCTACTGTATCTTTTGTGACAATTGTTGTGTGGCTCTAGCCTAAGAACAAAAACAATGGCTGATTAAATTGTGTTAGGTGAATCCTGTTTGCTTCTTCTACTTCTACTCAAAATAAAATTACAAAAAAAAAAGTAAGAACAAACAAAAGAAGAACAGAGCAACAAAAAAAATTCTAAGAAAAAAAGTGAGAAGAATTTCTAAAATCATTGAAGAAAATTGTTGAGATCTTGATAGATTTCATCAATTGCATGTTGGAATATGATTGTGATTGAAATTGAAGTTGATTTTGCATTGTTTGAAGCACAATTGAGATGATATGATTGGGAAGTGTTAAATTGTCATTTTAGAGAAATATTTTTTATCACAAATTATTTGACCTCAAGTTGTATGTAAAATGTCTTTCATCAAAATTCTTTGAATCCTTAAAATATATGCTCAAAACTTTCATTGATTGACCTTATTCTTGGTTGGGTTGAATCCTTATTCTCTGATTCTATTATTGGTTGCTTAAACTAATTGGATTGAGTTTGTAGACACTTCTTGCATTCTTGCTCGAGTGGATTGCAAAGTTTCGATAGAGTTGAGTAAGAGCCATTAGCAAGTTCAAAGAGAAGGAAAAGGCTGAGAAAAGCGAGATCATTTGAGAGAAGTAAAACCCTAATTGGAGAGATATACACGAGTGACTTTGTGAGGTTATATACCATTGCCCTATTTTCTTGTTTACTTATTATGTTGGAAAGATGTCAAAGTTAGTTGCTACTTCTTCAAGTGCTTCAAATATGGAGAAATCATTACTTCTTCAAGTGCTTCAAATATGGGAGAAAACAAGAATGATTTGGCTTACATTATTGAGAAATTAGAACAACTTTCTTGTTCTATGGCTAATATGGAAAGAAAGATGGACAGTGTGGAAGAGAAGACAAGGAAGAAGAAGAGGCTACTATGATAGACCAATTGAAAGTCATCATATGACTATTTAACATTTCTATGGTTTTAATGATCCAAAATCTTATGTTGCTTGGGAAAGGAAGGTGGAACTTGTGCTTGAAAGATATAATTACTTGGAGGAAGAGAAGATGAAGTTGATTGTTGAAAGTCTCAAGGACCAAGCTCTAACATACTGGAACTTATTGAAAATGAGGACCAAGAGGGTGTGGCATTAGGGGAAGAATGTGGACACTTGGAAGCCAACCAATTCTACTTGGTTGAAACTTAGGATGAGAGAGAGGTTCATGACAAGCCAACAACATGAAGATGAGTGGTTGAGAACTCTTACACAAGGCTTCATGAATTTGAAAGAGTACCATAAGAAGATGGAGTAGGCAAAGAGGAGAGCTAACGTAAAGGATTGTGAAGATGCTAAAATGATTAGATACTTCAACTGCTTGAATAGAGATATTGGTGAAAAATTAAGGAAATACAAATATACTTGTCTAGAGGACAAGGTTTGCACATCCAATTGTTTTGAAAGACGATTGAAGAAAGAAAAGTCCAAACCTATAGAGCAAAAGTTGTAAATAACTCAAAGTGAAGTGGATTTCCAAGAAGTGATTTAGTGGAGAAAAGAATTGAGCGGAAAAAAAAGGTGCCATTATGAAAAAGAAAGAAAGAGTGAGAGTGATTTGGTTTCCATGTTTAACAAAGAAATTGTTACACCCATTTCTAACATTAACCATTCTCTTTCCAGTGATCTTGTGCCAAATTTTCAGAAATTTGAAGGATTAACCAAGGTGAATGATGGCAAGCACCACATGATGATGACTGAAATGTTGAGGTGGTGTACTCTTATATCAACACTTGGAGACAAATGGCTGAAATCTAGCAATGAAACAGAGTAGTAAGAGTGGATTTGAAAATTCTATTGGTGTTCATGAACAAGGTACACTTGTTAATTCTTTTAAGCGTTATAATTTCTTGCTTAGGAGAAACAAATTTTGTGTTTCCATGAATTTGATAAATGTTTTGAGTAATTTGTATTTGTGAAAGAACATGGTTGCGTTGTTGTGCTTGACGTGGGAAAACAAGTTGAAATTGTTGCCCTCTACAAACATGATGATTCTTTACCTATGTATTCTATGCTTGATTTGTTAATTGATAGAATCCATGGAATAATCATGAGAATACATCGTTGTGGTTTGGAATGCTTAAAAATCATGTTTAACATCTTTGAATCTTATATGAATAAACTCTCAAATTTTGTCTTTAATGATCGAGTTTTGTGCATTTTTTATGTTACAATCCTTGGAACAAACTTATATTCTTGTGATGTTATGTTTTAATCATTGTTGAGTCTAAATTCATGGTTATCTTATTTAGGAAGTACTTCACTGTGAGTGTGGGGAGAGGATCTATGCATTTGAATTTTAGTCTTTGTTGAGATTTCATGATGAGTCATTTCATGTTGACCACTTTTTCTTTAGATGGATCAAAAACCTCGTTAAAATAGATTTGTGAATGAAGAACACTAATCTGTATCCATAATCAAACTCTTGAAGATTCTTAAAACTGTTAATAAGAATAGTATATACAATTTCCTTTGAATTTTACAAAAATATGGCTCGTAATAGTTTTTTTTAAACACAAGGACACAAAGGATGAAGTCGAAAATAGTTTGGAGTTTATCCTCGTTGGGAATGTTTTTTTTTAAATATGGATGTAAGCATAGTTAAAATCGATACGTAACAGATTCGTTGTGTTGCTAATTAGAGCACCACATTCTTGTGGGCACAACAGGCCAAAAGTAATTGGCTTAGGTAACAACCCCCATTTTATGTTTTTCAACAATTTAGAAATTAATAGTGCATCGAATTATATATGTCTTATCGTAATATCTTTTGTATCTTGATAATGATTCTCCAAACTCAACCTCTAAAACATCCTTGAAATTCCTCATAAAAATAGGTTTAAAAAATTTTATTTGGAAATTACCAAAATTTCTTTCCTAATAGGTCTTTTTTAATTCCTCCAGAAGTTAAAATGCAGAACTAGTAAGAAGTTAAAGTGTTGAACAAGGAATTTTTTTGTTGTAATTTTCTTTGTGTGGAATGAATTTTCTATAAGATGGATCAAAATTTCGTTAAAATCGATTTGGAATCAAAAACAGTAATCGGTATCCAAAATCAAACTCTTGAAGATCCCTAAAACTCTCAATAAGAATAGTATATAAAATTACCTTTGAATTTTAAAATAATTTGGCTCATAATAGTTTTTTTTAAAAAAAACACAAGGACAAAAAGGATGAACTCTCGAATTGTTTGTGTTTATCGTTGTTGGTAAAGTTTTCTTTAAATATGGATGAAAGCATTGTTAAAATCGATATGTGACAGGTTCGTTGTGTTGCCAAATCGGCCAAAATATTCTTGTGGGCACAACAGGCCGAAAGTAATCTAAATTAACAGCGCCAATTTTATGTTTTTCAATGATTTAAAAATTAATAGTGTGTCAAATTATATATGTCTTATCGTAATTTCTTTTATATCTTGATAATGATTCTCCAAACTCAACCTCTAAAACATCCATGAAAATCCTCATAAAAATAGGTTTAAAAATTTTTATTTTGAAATTACAAAAATTTCTTTCCTAATAGGTCTTTTTTAAAGCCTCTAGAAGTTCAAATGTTGAACTAGGAATTTTTTTTTGTGATTTTCTTTGTGTGGAATGAATTTTCTATAAAATGGATCAAAACCTCTTTAAAATAGATTTGTGAATCAGAAACAATAATCGGTATCCAAAATCAAACTCTTGAAGATCCTTAAAACTCTCAATAAGAATAGTCTATAAAATTTCCTTTGAATTTTAAAATAATTTGGCTCATAATAGTTTTTTTTAAAAAAAAAAAAAACACAAGGACACAAAGGATGAAAGCACCAATTGTTGGGTTTATCCTTGTTGGGAATGTTTTCTTTAAGTATGGATGAAAGCATTGTCAAAATCGATATGTGATAGGTTCGTAGTGTTGCCAAATAGGCAACCACATTCTTGAGGGCACAACAGGCCGAAAGTAATTGTCTTAGGCAACAACGCCCATTTTACGTTTTTCAACAATTTAGAAATTATTAGTGAGGAGAATTACATATGCCTTTCAGTAATTTATTTTCTATCTTGATAATGATTCTCCAAACTCAACCTCTAAAACATCCTTGAAATTCCTCATAAAAATACATTTAAAAATTTTTATTTTGAAATTACAAAAATTTCTTTCCTTATAGGTCTTTTTTAAAGCCTCTAGAAGTAAAAATGTTGAACAAGGAATTTTTTTTTTTTATTCTCTTTGTGTGGAATGAATTTTCTATAAGATAGATCAAAACCTCGTTAAAATGGATTTGTGAATCAAGAACACTAATGGGTATCCATAATCAAACTCTTGAAGATTCTTAAAACTCTCAATAAGAATAGTCGATAAAATTTCATTTGAAGTTTACTTAAATTTTCAACAATTTAGAAATTAATAATCTATTGAATTATATAAGTCTTATTGTGTCAAGTTATATATGTCTTATCGTAAATTCTTTTTTATCTTGATAATGATTCTCCAAATTCAACCTCTGAAGCATCTCGGAATTTCCTCATAAAAATAAGTTTAAAAGATTTCATTTGAGTATCACAAAAATTTCTTTCCTAATTAATAGGTGTTTTTTAAATGTTGAACTAGGATTTTTTTAGTGATTTTCTTAGTGTACAATGAATTTTCTGTAAAATGGTTCAAAACCTCATTAAGATCGATTTGTGAATCAAGAATACTAATGTGTATGAAAAATAAAACTATTGAAAATCCATGAAACTCTCAATAAGAATAGTATATAAAATATCATTTGAATTTTACAGTAATATAGCTAATAATAGTTTTTGTTTTTTAAACAATAGAACACAATTGTTCAACCCGCAAATTGTTCGTGTTTATCCTTGTTGGGAATATTTTCGATATGTGGCAGGTTCGTTGTGTTGCCAATTCGGCCACCACATTCTTGTGGGCACAATAGTCCGAAAGTAATTACCTGAGGCAATCTCTATTATTTTAAGTTTTCAACAATTTAGAAATTAATTGTGTGTCGAATTATATAAGTCTTATCGTAATTTCTTTTTTATCTTGTTAATGATTCTCCAAATTCAATCTCTAAAACAACCCTGAAATTCCTCATAAAAATAAGTTTAAAAGATTTGATTTGGAAATTACAAAGATTTCTTTCCTAGTTAATAGGTGTTTTTTAAAGCCTCTAAAAGCTCAAATGTTGAACTAAGAATTGTTTTTGGGATTTTCTTGGTGTAGAATGAATTTTCTGTAAGATTGATCAAAACATAGTTAAGATAGATTTGTGAATCAATAACACTAATGTGTATCCAAAATCAAACTCTTAAAAATCCTTGAAACACTCAATAAGAATAGTATATAAAATATTATTTGAATTTTACATAATATAGTTAATACTACCTCCGTTACATAAACATAGTCCACTTTGCTTTTTCACACATCTTAAGAAAAGTTAGTTAGTGTAATTAATGTAATTAATTTTAAGGTTAATTTGACTTTTATACCAGGTATTTAATTTATTCGAATTAAAAGTAGTAGATATGAAAAGATAATTAATGATGGTAATTTAGTCTTTTAACATATAATTGTCCATTCTCAAAAAAGAAACTGGACTATAATTTGGGACTAAAGAAAAAATAAAGTTGGACTATCTTTATGAGACAGTAGTTTTTGTTTATTAAACAGTAGAACACAATTGATCAACTCACAAATTGTTTGCGTTTATCCTTGTTGGGAATATTTTCTGTAAATAAGGATGAAAGGTTCGTTGTGTTGATAAATTCTGCCACCACATTCTTGTGGGCACAACAGCCCGAAAGTAATTGTCTGAGGCAACCACGCCTATTTTATTTTTTCAACAATTTAGAAATTAATAGTGTGTCGAATTATATATGTCTTATCATAATTTCTTTTTTATCTTGATAATGATTCTCCTAATTCAACCTCTAAAACATCCCTGAAATTCCTCATAAAAATAAGTTTAAAAGATTTCATTTGGATATTACAAAATTTTCTTTATTAATTAAAAGGTGATTTTTAAAGCCTACAAAAGCTCTAATGTTGAACTGGGAATTTTTTTGGTGATTTTCTTTGCGTGGAAGGAATTTTCTATAACATGGATGAAAACCTCTTTAAAATAGGTTTACCAATCAAGAACACTAATGTGTATCGAAATACGAACTCTTGAAAATCCTTGAAACACTCAATAAGAATAGTATGTAAAATATCATTTGAATTTTACAATAATATAGGTAATAATAGTTTTTATTTTTTAAACAGTACAACACAAATAATCAACTTGCAAATTGTTAGTGTTTATCCTTGTTGAGAATATTTTCGATAAATGTGGATGAAAGCATCTTTAAAATCGATATGTGACAGGTTCGTTGTGTTACCAATTCGGCCAACACATTCTTCTGGGCACAACAGGCCGAAAGTAATTGTCTGAGGCCGAAATTAATAGTGTGTCTAATTATATATGACTTATCGTAATTTCTTTTTTATCTTAATAATGATTCTCCAAATTTAACTCTAAAACATCGATGAAATTTCTCATAAAAATAAGTTTCAAAGATTTCATTCGGATATTACAAAAATTTCTTTCCTAATTAATAGGTGTTTTTTAAAGCCACTAAAAGCTTAAATGTTGAGCTAAGAATTTTTTTTTGTGATTTTCCTTGTGTAGAATGAATTTTCTATAAAATGGTTCAAAACCTCGTTAAGTTCCATTTGTGAATCAAGAATACTAAGGTGTATCAAAAATCAAACTCTTGAAAATCCATGAAACTCTCAATAAAAAATAGAATTTAAAATATTATTTGAATTTTACAGTAATATAGCTAATAGTAGTTTTTGATTTTTAATCAATAGAACACAATTGTTCAACTCCCAAATTGTTGGTGTTTATCCTTGTTGGGAATATTTTCTTTAAATATGGATGAAAGCTTCGTTAAAATCGATATGTGGCAGGTTCGTTGTGTTGCCAATTCGGCAACCACATTCTTGTGGGCACAACAGTCCGAAAGTAATTGCCTGAATCAACCTCTCCTATTTTATGTTTTCAACAGTTTAGGAATTAATAGTGTGTCGAATTATATAAGTCTTATTGTAATTTCGTTTTTATCTTGTTAATGATTCTCCAAATCCAACCTCTAAAACAACCTTGAAATTCCTCATAAAAATAAGTCTAAAAGATTTGATTTGGAAATTACAAAGATTTATTTCCGAGTTAATAGGTGTTTTTTAAAGCCTCAAAAAGCTCAAATGTTGAACTAGGAATTGTTTTTGGGATTTTCTTGGTGTAGAATGAATTTTTTGTAAGATAGATCAAAACCTAGTTAAGATAGATTTGTGAATCAAGAACACTAATGTGTATCCAAAATAAAACTCTTGAAAATCCTTGAAAAACTCAAGAAGAATAGTATATAAAATATCATTTGAATTTTACATAATATAGCTAATACTACCTCTGTCCCATAAGCATAGTCCACTTTACTTTTTCACACATCTTACGAAAAGTTAGTTAGTGTAATTAATGTAATTAATTTTAAGGGTAATTCGACTTTTATACCCTGTATTTAATTTATTGGAATTAAAAGTAGTAGATATGAAGATATAATTAATGATGTTAATTTAATCTTTTAACATATAATTGTCCAAACTAAAAAAAGAAACTAGACTATAATTTGAGACTAAAGAAAAAGGAAAAGTGGACTATCTTTATGGGACGATGGTAGTAATAGTTTTTGTTTTTTAAACAGTAGAACACAATTCATCAACTCGCAAATTGTTTGTGTTTATCCTCATTGGGAATATTTTCTATAAATATGGATGAAAGTATTGTAAAAATCGATATGTGGCAGGTTCGTTGTGTTGCCAATTCAGCCACAACATTCGTGTGTGCACAACAGCCCGAAAGTAATTGTCAGAGGCAACCCCGCCTATTTTAAGTTTTCAACAATTTAGAAATTAATAGTGTGTCGAAATATATATGTCTTATCGTAATTTCTTTTTTATCTTGATAATGGTTCTCCAAATTCAACCTCTAAAACATCCCTGAAATTCCTCATAAAAATAAGTTTAAAAGATTTCATTTGGATATTACTGAAATTTCTTTCCTAATTAATATGTTTTTTTTAAAGCCTCCAAAAGCTCAAATTTTGAACTAGGAATTTTTTTTGTGATTTTCTTTGTCTGGAAAGAATTTTCTATAAGATGGATCAAAACCTCTTTAAAATATATTTATGAATCAAGAACACTAATGTGTATCGAAAATCAAACTCTTGAAAACCTTTGAAACACTCAATAAGAATAGTATTTAAAATATCATTTGAATTTTACAATAATATTGCTAATAATAGTTTTTGTTTTTCAAACAGTAGAGCACAAATCATCAACTCGCAAATTGTTTGTGTTTATCCTTGTTGGGAATATTTTAGGTAAATATGGATGAAAACATCCTTAAAATAGATATGTGAAAGGTTTGTTGTGTTGCCAATTCTGCCACCACATTCTTATTGGCACAACAGGCCGAAAGTAATTGTCTGAGGTAACCCTGCCTATTTTAAGTTATCAACAATTTAGAGATTAATAGTGTTTTGAAATATATATGTCTTATCGTAATTTCTTTTTTATCTGGATAGTGATTCTCTCAATTCAACCTCTAAAACATCCCTGAAATTCCTCATAAAAATAAGTTTTAAAGATTTCATTTGGATATTACCAAAATTTCTTTCCTAATTAAAGGGTGTTTTTTAAAGCCTCCAAAAGCTCAAATGTTGAACTAGGAATTTTTTTTGTGATTTTCTTTGTGTGGAAGGAATTTTCTATAAGATGGATCAAAACCTCTTTAAAATATATTTATGAATCAAGAACACTAATGTGTATCGAAAATCAAACTCTTGAAAACCTTTGATACACTCAATAAGAATAGTATGTAAAATATCATTTGAATTTTACAATAATATTGCTAATAATAGTTTTTGTTTTTTAAACAATAGAATCAAATCTCAAATTGTTTGTGTTTGTCCTTGTTGGGAATATTTTAGGTAAATATGGATGAAGTATCATTAAAATCGATAAGTGAAAGGTTCGTTGTGTTGCCAATTCTGTCACCACATTCTTATGGGCACAACAGGCCGAAAGTAATTGTCTGAGGCGACCCCGCCTAATTTTAGTTTTCAACAATTTTGAAATTAATAGTGTTTCTAATTATATATGTCTTATCGTAATTTCTTTCCTAAATAAAGGGTGTTTTATAAAGATTCCAAAAGCTCAAATGTTGAACTAAGAATTTTTTTGTGATTTTCTTTTTGTGGAATGAATTTTCTGTGAGATGGATCAAAACCTCGTTAAAATTGATTTGTGAATCAAGAACACTAATGTGTGTCGAAAATCAAACTGTTGAAAATCCTTGAAACACTCAATAATAATAGTATGTGAAATATCATTTGAATTTTACAATAATATAGCTAATAATAGTTTTTGTTTTTTAAACAATAGAATCAAATCGCAAATTGTTTGTGTTTATCCTTGTTGGGAATATTTTAGGTAAATATGGATGAAGTATCATTAAAATCGATATGTGAAAGGTTCATTGTGTTGCCAATTCTGCCACCACATTCTTATGGGCACAACAGGCCGAAAGTAGTTGTCTGGGGCCACCTCGCCTAATTTTACTTTTCAACAATTTAAAAATTAATAGTGTGCCGAATTATATATGTCTTATCATAATTTCTTTTTTATCTAGATAATGATTCTCCAAATTCAACCTCTAAAACATCCTTGAAATTTCTCATAAAAATAAGTTTAAAAGATTTCATTTGGATATTACTAAAATTTCTTTCCTAATTAAAGGGTGTTTTTTAAAGATTCCAAAAGCTCAAATGTTGAACTAGGAATTTATTTTGTGATTTTCTTTGTTTGGAAAGAATTTTCTATAAGATGGATGAAAACCTCTTTAAAATAGCTTTATGAATCAAGAACACTAATGTGTATCGAAAATCAAACTCTTGAAAACCTTTGAAACACTCAATAAGAATAGTATGTAAAATATCATTTGAATTTTACAATAATATAGGTAAAAATAGTTTTAGCTTTTTAAATAGTAGAGCACAAATCATCAACTCGCCAATTGTTTGTGTTTATCCTTGTTGGGAATATTTTCGGTAAATGTGAATGAAAGCATCATTAAAATCGATATGTAACAAGTTCGTTATATTACCAATTCGGCCAACACATTCTTCTGGGCACAACAGGCCGAAAGTAATTGTCTGAGGCAACCCTGCCTATTTTAAGTTTTTCAACAATTATGAAATTAATAGTGTGTCTAATTATATATGTCTTATTGTAATTTCTTTCGTAATTCAAGGGTGTTTTTTAAAGATTCCAAAAGCTCAAATGTTGAACTAAGAATTTTTTTGTGATTTTCTTTTTGTGGAATGAATTTTCTGTGAGATGGATCAAAACCTCGTTAAAATAGATTTGTGAATCAAGAACACTAATGTTTGTCGAAAATCAAACTCTTGGAAATCCTTGAAACACTCAATAAGAATAGTATGTGAAATATCATTTGAATTTTACAATAATATAGCTAATAATAGTTTTTGTTTTTTAAACAATAGAGCACAAATCATCAAATCACAAATTGTTTCTGTTTATCCTTGTTGGGAATATTTTAGGTAAATATGGATGAAAGCATTGTTAAAATCGATATGTGAAAGGTTCGTTGTGTTGCCAATTCTGCCACCACATTCTTATGGGCAGAACAGGCCGAAAGTAATTGTCTGAGGCGACCCCGATTATTTTTAGTTTTCCACAATTTAGAAATTAATAGTGTGTCGAATTATATATGTCTTATCGTAGTTTCTTTTTTATCTTGATAATGATTCTCCAAATTTAACCTCTAAAACATCCCTGAAATTCCTCATAAAATTAACTCTAAAAGATTTCATTTGGATATTACTAAAATTTCTTTTCTAATTAATAGGTGTTTTTTAAAGCCTCCGGAAGCCCAAATGTTGAACTAGGAATTGTTTTTGTGTTATTCTTTGTGTGGAATGAATATTTTTCAGGATGGATCAAAACCTCGTTAAAATAGATTTGTCAATCAAGAACACTAATGTGTTTCCAAAATGAAACACTTGAAAATCCTTGAAACACTCAGTAAGAATAGTATACAAAATATCATTTGAATTTTACAATAATATTGCTAATAATAGTTTTTGTTTTTTAAACAGTAGAACACAAATGATCAACTAGCAAATTGTTTGTGTATATCCTTGTTGGGAATATTTTCTAAAATATGGATGACAACATCGTTAAAATAGATATGGGACAGGTTCGTTGTGTTGCCAATTCAGCCACCACATTTTTGTTGGCAGAACAGGTCGAAAGTAATAGTTTGAGGCAACCTTGCCTATTTTAAGTTTTCGACAATTTAGAAATTAATAATGTGTTGAATTATATGTCTTATCGTAATTTCTTTTTTACTTTGATAATGATTTTCCAAATTCAACCTCTAAAACATCCCTGAAATTCCTCATAAAAATAAGTTTAAAAGATTTCATTTGGATATTACAAAAATTTCTTTCCTAACTAATTGGTGTTTTTTAAAGCCTCTAAAAGTTCAAATGTTGAACAAGGAATTTTTTTTGTGATTTTCTTTCTTTTATAATATTTTCTTTAATATTCTGAACATGATATGATTGTTAACATGTTGACGCTTTTCAGTAATACTGGAAAATCCTCAATCAAGAATGCTTCAATGATTGATTTCTTCGATGAGGAATCTCTGAACAAATGGGCAATTCCTTTAATTCCTTCAAACCAAATATATCGATTTGGTGCTCTGGATTTAAAATCCAGACATTCCGTAAAATTTTATAGAACAAACAGTCCCCATGGAAGACCGAGTTCTTGATTTAGAACTATTATCTCCTAGTGACTTAAGGCCTTATCAGAATATTGGATATAATTATATCCATATTGGCTTAGTCGAAATAGCTTTCAAGCCCTTAACATTAACGGGTATGAAAACTTGAATACTTCCAACCTTAAGAGATGCAAGATGTTTGGACTGGAAACCATCCCTAATTTGAATTGCTCAGACATCTCTGAGCCATGGACCGATATACTTTAATGTATATCCAAATTTAAGTTTATCTTTGATAGATAAAAATATATTTAAGGAAATAAGTTTTAAAGTTCATACTCACGAGTATAATTTCTTACCTGGATCAGAAACTATAGCTATAGTCTATAGAATTCATTTCAAAGTAATGAATGCTTTGTGTCCGAAAGTGAGACAAATCAGTTCTCATGGGAAAACAATAGTGACAGAAACTAATCTGACAACTACAAAATTAGCAACTAATAAATTGCTAAAATGGGAAGATATTAACTTTCCAGAAAACTGAACTTTACCAGAAGCAGTGCCTCCTAAACCAATAATAAATCAGGATGTTGAACAAATAATTCAACATGAGGATGGAGAAGTAGAAGTATCTTTTACTCCAACTAATAGAGTAAGATTAACTAAATCTTATTCTAATCTAGAGAATTATAGAATCTCTGAACCTCCTTCTACATTAGAAGGAAAAGCATCCATTTATAATGTATTTATTAGAAATAATAGTATAAATAAATTAAAAATTTCAGATCAAGAAATTTATCATGGAATTTATGATAATCAGTCAAATAGACTGTCTCCGAGTGCTTCGGAAATGACCTTTCATGTTTAATAGATCTAATCCAAACAAATCATGAATTAGAAGAGATAAAGGTAACATCATTACCTTATCCAAATTTAAATAAATTTCAATTTAAAAAGGAGAAAGGAAAGACTTTTCTCCAAGGAGTCCAATTAGACTAATGCTTAGGGAAGAATTCAATCAACTAAGTAATAAACCATTTAGAGACAGGTATTTCTCTACTTTTGATGACAAATTCATTTACGAATGGAAAGAGAAATACTATAATCATCTCACAAAATACAATACAAATTCATTATATTGTATTTTATCCCTTGGTTTATAACCTTTTATGTTCTGGAATCAAAACAGAAAATAAACATGATTAATAAGATCTGTTTATCCTCCTTTAGAAATATTAGCCTTAAAAAAAGGCAAAGAAACTATACAAGCTAGAGACTACTATGAAAGATATATCTAATATCTTTAAACAGCTGAATTATACTAATTTGTACCTTCAGCATTTAGGATACGGTTAAAGGTTTTCAATTAGGTAACTCATCAAATAATGAGTTAATTAAAGCTCTTGAAAGGAAACTGGAAAAACTTAATATAAGTGTTTTACAAAAGGAAGAGCTTGTTGATAATAAATCAACATCACAATCAGAACAATCAGATGATAGTTCTAAAGATAATTCCTCAAATGAATATTCGGATTAGGAATTACAAGAAATTCAACATAATTTTCTTGAAAAACCAGAAGTTAATAAACACAAATATGAGAAAAGAAGGTTGGATCATCGTTATTATAAAAGGCCAACCCCTTCAGATATATTATTTGAAGAAAATGATAATTTTATTCTTAATTCTTATCATTCAAAAACCATTTATGAATGGAATATAGATGCATTATCTGATGGAGCAATACATAATTTACTCCATAGAATGTTAATGTATTCCACAATTTACAAACAGTCTAATAATACAAACCAAAATATTGCAAGATTGATTACCTGTGGATTTACAGGTATTCTTAAAAGGTGGTGGGATAATATACTCTCACTACAACAAAAGAAGGAAATATTAATTGCTAAAAAGATTATAAAATCAAAAGATGGAACACAATCTGAAACTTTTGATTGTGTATATACACTAATATGTACAATATTAGAACATTTTATGGGTCAAATATCTGACCAGGGTGAAAGAGTAAGAACTCTTTTACAAAACCTAAAATGTACTGCATTTTACGTAATATAAGCATGCAGAACAAGAAAGAGGAGTTCCAAGATTAGTAATAAACTATAAACCTCTCAATAAGGTTTTAAAATGGATAAGATATCCAATTCCTAACAAAAAAGATTTTTAGATAGACTGAATAAAGCTTTGATATATTCAAAGTTTGATTTAAAATCTGGTTATTGGCAGATTCAAATTAAGGAACAAGACAGATATAAAACTGCATTTGTTGTTCCTAATGGGCATTATGAATGGAATGTTATGCCTTTCGGATTAAAGAATGCTCCTTCTGAGTTTCAACATATCATGAATGATATCTTTAATCCTTATTCGAACTTTATAATAGTCTATATAGATGATATTCTGATATATTCCCAAATTATTGAACAACACTTTAAACAACTTAGAGTGTTTCATCATTTAATACTAACAAATGGGTTAGTAATATCAACTCCTAAAATGAAAATCTTTCAAACTAAAGTAAGGTTTTTAGGACATAACATTTCTGGGGGGGGGGGGAAATAATCCCTATAGAAAGAAATATTGAATTAGCTTCTAAATTCCCAAATGAGATAACTGATATAAAACAGTTACAAAGATTTTTAGGAAGTTGTAATTACATTTCTTCATATGATAAAAATTTAGCAAAAGATACTGCTATTTTATATGCTAGATTAAAAAAGAAATCTAGTTCTTGGACTAACAGTCATACTGCTGCAGTTAGAAAAATCAAACAAAAGGTTAAATATTTAAATTAGCAAACCCATTACATGATAAAATAGTGGAAACAAATGCCTCATATATAGGCTATGGACTAATTTAGAAATAGAAAAATAGTCATTCTAATCAAGAAGAATTGGTTAGATATACTTCGGGTAAATGGAATCCGACTCAACAAAAATATTCAACAATAAAGAAAGAAATGCTTTCTATTGTTAAATGCATTAATGACATGCAAGATGATTTGTTAAATAAGAAATTCTTATTAAGAATTGATTGCAGTGCTGCCAAACAAATCATTGAAAAAGATGTTAAAAATTTAATATCTAAGCAAAATATTTGCTGGATGGCAAGCACAATTATTTATATTTGATTTTAATATTGAATATAATAAAGGTGAATATAATTCACTGCCTGACTTCTTAACCCGTGAATTTTTGCAGGGTACATGAAGAAGAATGCCAAGAATAAACATAAAATGAATAAATACAGAGGTAGAGGCAACAAAGGAGGAAATATATCCTCCAGAGGATCATCCTCTAGCAATAGAGGAAGGGGAAGAAATTCGACAACTAATAAGCTGACAGACCTAAAAGAATATTTAGGTAAAGCTTCAGGATCAGGAGAAAAATCTCCTGAACAAAACCAAGTCTCAATGAAAGACTTGGTAAGTGCTAAATGGGTATATTCTGAAAGCCCAATACGGGAAGAAATTCTTCCTATTGAAACAGAAGACTTGACATGGATAAATGATCCATGGTATCTGTTGCAAAAATATTTGGGTCAAAGATCATATCCAGCTAGGGAATATAAGCTGAGGATGTTTTACTCTACCATATTGGAGAGTACAGGCTCTGTAGAAATCAAATATTTCTATCATAATGGAAATATTGCATCAGGAGTCATTGACTATAGCAAATGTGCTATTTTAAAAGTCATGAATCTGGTAGATTGGGGAATGGACCCATTCAAGACCAGAATAGTCAATAATAAATTGGCTATAACCCAGAAGGGTCTTCTTATCAATATAATTATTTTGATTATATTGATACATGGACAAATGTGTTCTATTATGAAAATCCTAAGAAAAAACATTCTTGGTTTTTCCAATTCAGTAAAGAATTCTTTTTGAAAACCATTTCGATGTGGTTTTTATGCTTGGTGGAATAAATTTGGTCCACAATTGGAATTACTACCAGATCCTATTCAAGCAAAATATGAGGATTGGGTAGAAAATCATCCTTTTTTAAGGTCCACAGGTCATATATTACCTGGTCAATGCATAATGTATTATTATGCAGAATTTACCATGCCCTGGACTTGGAAATGCACAGTTACTGTATCCAAAAATAAGTTGGATATGCACGCCCTTAAAATGGCCTGTTGAGAAAACCGCTAATGAAATAGAAGAAAAAAAAAATTTATACATTGATGAATATTTCAATGGAAAGGCCAAATTAATCTCTCATACAGAGCTAAAAAATAAGTATGACTATTCAGAAATCAGGTCATACTACGAAAAGAAATACCCTCATATGGGTAAAGAAGAAATTATGATGAAATGTATGGAATACATGAAGCAGTAGTTCTACCATACATTCGAAGATATTCAAAGATCAAACAAATGTCTGTTACTTCTGATGAAGATTTTCTTCCGGGAGAGAGTCAACCCATTGAAGATGAAGGACAAAGAATGGAAGCAATTTGGCGGGAAATCATCTAGTCAACAACCTAGTCAAAATCAAGCAGCAAGGACAAAGGAAAGAAACCTATGGAATAGGACAGAGTTAAAATATTTAACTCTAGTTAGGTTTCTCCAGATATTTCCGGAAAAGAAAAACAAGAAATACTTCACTCAGTGGCAATCCACATTATTATGTTTTGTCGGTTTGTTTGTATTATTAACAGACTATCTTATCTTATCTTTTCTTATTTTTTCTTTTTTCTTCGTCGGAAATCTTTGTCGGCCAGTTGTAAACTTTATTTTGTTTTTTCCACGGATTTAAAATGTTTGGAATCAGTTATTTTATGTTTTGAAATTAGGAATTCAAATCCTGTATCTGTCTAAATATATGTTTGTACACGAAACTGAGAGGCAGATCGAAATCGATACAGATTTTGTAAACCTTTCTCTTATTATAATAAAATCCAGTTTGAAGATCTTCGAGTTTTGTTCTCTCAACTTCTGTAAGGAATATTTTATTACTTTCCTACTTTATAATATCCTGGTAAAATTGGTATCCGAGCAACCCCGCCTACTTTAAGTTTTCAACAATTTATAAATTAATAGTGTGTCAAATTATAAATGCCTTATTATAATTTCTTTTTTATTTTGATAATGATTCTCCAAATTCAACCTCTAAAACATCCCCAAAATTCCTCATAAAAATAAGTTTAAAAGATTTCATTTGGATATTACAAAAATTCCTTTCCTAATTAAAAGGTGTTTTTTAAAGCCTCTAAAAGCTAAAATGTTGAGCTAGGAATCTTTTTTTTTTTTTTTTTTTGATTTTCCATGAGTAGAATGAATTTTCCGTAAGATGGATCAAAACCTCATTAAAATAGATTTGTGAATCAAGAACACTAATGTGTTTCCGAAATAAAACTCTTGAAAATCCTTGAAACACTCAATAAGAATAGTATATAAAATATCATTTGAATTTTACAATAATTTAGCTAATAATAGTTTTAATTTTTTATATAGTAGAACACAAATGATCAACTGGCAAATTACTTTTGTTTATCCTTGTTGGGAATATTTCATGTAAATATGGTTGAAAGAATTGTTACAATAGATATGTGACAGGTTCGTTGTGTTGCCAATTCTTGTGGACATAACAGGCCGAAAGTAACTGTCTGAGGCAACCTGCCTATTTTTAAGTTTTCAACAATTTAGAAATTAATAGTGTGTCGAATTATATATGTCTTATCATAATTTTCTCTTTATCTTGATAATGATTCTCCAATATCAACCTCTAAAACAACCCTAAAATTCCTCATAGAAATATGTTTAAAAGATTTGATTTGGATATTACAAAAATTTCCTTCATATTAGGGGTTTGCTAAAGCTTGTAGAAGCTCAATAGTTGAGCTAGGAATTTTTTTTTGTGATTTTCTTTTTGTGGAATAAATTTTCTAAAAGATGGATCAAAACCTCGTTAAAATAGATTTATGAATCAAGAACACTAATCTGTTTCCAAAATTAAACTCTTGAAAATCCTTGAAACACAGAATAAGAATAGTATATCAAATATCATTTGAATTTTACAATAGTATAGCTAATAATAGTTTTTGTTTTTTAAACAGTAGAACACAAATGATCAACTCGCAAATTGTTTGTGTTTATCCTTGATGGGAATATTTTCTGTAAATATGGAAGAAAGCAACGTTAAAATCGATATGTGACAGTTTCGTTGTGTTTCCAATTCAGCCACCGCATTCTTTTGGGCGCTACAGGCCAAAAGTAATTGTCCGAGGGAACCCCACCTATTATGAGTTTTCAACAATTTAGAAATTAATAGTGTGTAGAATTATATATGTCGTATCGTAATTTCTTTTTTATCTTGATAATGATTCTCCAAATTCAACCTCTAAAACAACCCTGAAATTCCTCATATAAATAAGTTTAGAAGATTTGATATAGATATTACAAAAATTTCTTTCCCAATGGTGTTTTTTAAAACCTCTAGAAACTGAAATGTTGAACTAGGAATTTATTTTTTAGTGATTTTCTTTGTGTGGAATGACTTTTCTGTAAGTTGGATCAAAACCTCGTTAAAATAGATTTGTAAATCAAGAACACTAATGTGTTTCAAAAATCAAACTCTTGAAAATCGTTGAAACACTTAATAAGAATAGTTTATAAAATATCATTTGAATTTTATAATAATATAGCTAATAACAGTTTTTGTTTTTTAAATAGTAGAACACAAATTATCAACTTGCAAATTATTTTTGTTTATCCTTGTTGGGAATATTTCCTGTAAATATGGATGAAAGCATTGTTCAAATGAATATGTGACAGTTTCATTCTGTTGCCAATTCCTCCACCACATTTTTGTGGGCACAACTTGTCTAAAGTAATTGTCTGAGGCAACCCTGCCTAGTTTAAGTTTTCAACAATTGAGAAATTAGTAGTATGTCAAATTATATATGTCTTATCAAAATTTCCTTTTTATCTTGATAATGATTCTCGAATATCAACTTCTAAAACAACCCTAAAATTCCTCATAGAAATAAGTTTAAAAGATTTCATTTGGATATTACAAAAATTTCCTTCATATTAGGGGTTTTTTAAAGCCTCTTGAAGCTCAAATGTTAAACTAGGAATTTTTCTGTTGTTTTGTTTGTGTGGAATCAATTTTCTAAAAGATGGATCAAAACCTCATTAAAATAGATTTGTGAATCAAGAACACTAATGTGTTTCCAAAATGACACTCTTGAAAATCCTTGAAACACTCAATAAGAATAGTATATAAAATATCATTTGAATTTTGTAATAGTATAGCTAATAATAGTTTTTGTTTTTTAAACAGTAGAACACAAATGATCAACTCGCAAATTGTTTGTGTTTATCCTTGATGGGAATATTTTCTGTAAATATGGAAGAAAGCATCATTAAAATGGATATGTGACAAGTTCGTTGTGTTGCCAATTCGGCCAACACATTCTTGTGGGCACATTAGGCCGAATGTAATTGTCTGCGGGAACTCCGCCTATTTTAAGTTTTCAACGATTTAGAAATTAATATTGTGTCGAATTATATATGTCTTAGTGTAATTTCTTTTTTATCTTGATAATGATTCTCCAATATCAACCTTTAAAACATCGCTGAACTTCGTCATGAAAATAAGTTTAAAGGATTTCATTTGGATATTACAAAAATTTCTTTCCTAATAGGTGTTTTTTGAAACCTCTAGAAGCTAAAATGTTGAACTAGGAATTTTATTCTTGTTATTTTCTTTGTGTATAATGAATTTTCTGTAAGATGGATCAAAACCTCATTAAAAAAGATTTGTGAATCAAGAACACTAATGTGTTTCCGAAATAAAACTCTTGAAAATCCTTGAAACACTCAATAAGAATAGTATATAAAATATCATATGAATTATACAATAGTATAGCTAATAATAGTTTTTGTTTTTTAAACAGTAGAACACAAATAATGAACTCCCAACATGTCATTGCTTTTCTTTGTTGGGAATATTTTCTGTAAATATAGAAGAAAGCATCTTTGAAATCGATATGTGACAGTTTCGTTGAGTTGCCAATTAAGCAACCGCATTCTTGTGGGCACAACAGGCGGAAAGCAATTGTCCGAGGCAACCCCGGCTATTTTAAGTTTTCAACAATTTAGAAATGAATAGTGCGTAGAATTATATATGTCTTATCGTAATTTCTTTTTTATCTTGACAGTGATTCTCCGAATTCAACTCTAAAACAACCTTGAAATTTCTCATAAAAATAAGTTTAGAAGATTTGATTTGGATATTACAAAAATTTCTTTCCTACTTGGTGTTTCTTAAAACCTCTAGAAGCTCAAATGTTGAACTAAGAATTTTTTTTTTTTGTGATTTTTTTTGTGGGGAATGAATTTTCTGTAAGATGGATCAAAACCTCGTTAAAATAGGTTTGTGTATCAAGAACATTAATGTGTTTCGAAAATCAAACTCCTGAAAATCCTTGAAACACTCAATAAGAATAGTATGTAAAATATCATTTGAATTTTACAATAATATAGCTAATAATAGTTTTTGTTTTTTAAACTGTAGAACACAAATAATCAACTCTCAAATTGTTTGTGTTTATCCTTGTTAGGAATATTTTCTATAAATATGGAAGAAAGCATCATTAAAATGGATATGTGACAGGTTCATTGTGTCGCCAATTCAGCTACCGCATTCTTGTGGGCACAACAGGCCGAAAGTAATTGTCTAAGGCAACCCTAATAGTGTGTCGAATTATATATGTCTTATCATAATTTCCTTTTTATCTTGATAATGATTCTCCAAGATCAACCTCTAAAACAAACCTGAAATTCCTCATAGAAATAAGTTTAAAAGATTTAATTTGGATATTACAAAATTTCCTTCATATTAGGGGTTTTTTTGTGTGGAATGAATTTTCTAAAAGATGGATCAAAACCTCATTAAAATAGTATTTTGAATCAGGAACACTAACGTGTTTCAAAAATCAAACTCTTGAAAATCTTTGAAACACTCAATAAGAATAGTATATGAAATATCATTTGAATTTTACAATAATATAGCTAATAATTGTTTTGGTTTTTTAAATAGTAGAACACAAATGATCAACTCGCAAATTGTTTGTGTTTATCCTTGTTAGGAATATTTTCTGTAAATGATGATGACTCATGTAATAAAATTTCAAGTGTATCACAAGATCAAGAGCTTCAGAGTTAAGACAAGCATTGATGATCTTCATTCAAAGAAGAGAAGAATTCATTGATTTTTAGGCCATTTTCCAAAGAAGAACACTCCAAGATGAAGTGGTTTCAAGCAAACCTTTTAATGTGATTAAAGCTCAGGATTTTGAGAAATTTTAAGAGAGAATAAGGAGCTTATAAATCAACTTGGAAGGGACCTTGTACAGCCATGAAGAACATGAGCCGAAATGCACCATGTCACACATGACCAAATTGCAGAATTTTTGGTCA
>JAWZTD010012794.1:2798-17027 GCA_035221335.1 Echites panduratus | reverse complement strand
TTTTTTCCTCTCTTTTTCTTCATAGTACTCTCTCATCTTTTCAGGGATTCTCTTTTGGTCCATATATGCTTCATAAGGTTTCAAATGGGTTTTCTTCCTTTCAAACTCCAAGGTAAGTTCGTTCTTGTGACCATAAACACCACATCACTATATTTTTCCCATAGAAAATGAGACTCTCACTTGCTTATCCACTTTGACTTCACCACTATTATTCAACCATTGCAACTTATATGGCTTTGGATGTTCTATGCAAGGTAGCGTCCACTATCAACAATGACACTACAAACATTTCCTTCAATCAAACATCTAGAATTAAACAAGTTTTCATTTTGCAAATCTTCTCCCTCTTTAGTTTGACTACTACGTACTCTCCTAATCATAAAATTCATTTGTTCAAAATCACCCTCACTAAGTTCATGTTCTTCAATATCATTCTCTTTAACATCAACAACCATTTGCCCTTCATCTTCCTTTTCATTGCAAGATTCAACAATCCCCCTATCCATGTAAATAGTCCTTTTTATTTGGACATTGAGTACAAAATGACCATAAACTTGACATTTATAGCACTTTATCACTCTAGCCTTGTAAGGAGGGAGTGGATTTTTACCTTTGTCCCCTTGATTGGCCTTGGCTTCCCTTAGATTAGCTTTAGCACCTCCTCCTTTGTAGGTGCTATTGTATTAGTATGTTGTAGAGCATGTAATTATCTTATTAATAAATAAAGTGTTTTATTTATTTATTGTCTTCCTATGTCCTGAATTGTTTATTAAGAGATATTATTCTTATGAGTAAGAATTAATATGATATTATCTCTTTGTGTGAATAATTTAAATAGGTGTTCCTGATCGTTGAATTATTTATTCTTTAGGCAAGAATAATTCGTTAAGATCACCTTATGATTATTTTTTATGATTAGTATTTAAATACTAATAGAAAATTTAGAATCACATTCCACTTAAGAATAATCATAAGAAGTATTTGTAGAGACAAATGACTTAAACATGTGACATATTAATTAATGATATAGTGTCATTCATTAATTGATTGTAATTGTGTGTATATTCCCTATATTAGAAATACTATACGTGAGACTTACATTTGAGTATTTAGAATTTACTATTACTATATTAACTTATTATGTTAAATGTCAAGGTAATATGTAGTTCCTAGTGTTTAATTATGAAGCTACGTATTAGTAAGTGACGGATCCATTACTTCATAGTTAAATAAGTGAAGTATAATATTTAATATGTATTCTATTTATCTTTACTAGAAAGTTCTTGGCCAAAACAGTTATAGAGAAATTGTTTCTCGAATAATCAAGTGATTAAATAGAATTAGACATATGATTAAGTAATTTAGATTACTGGAGATTACTTAATAAGAATATAAATGGAGAGATTAAATATACGGTAATTACAAAGTGGTTCCAATGATAAGGAATTAATCCTTCACTATTTATTGGGTAGTCATGATTGAAGGGAAATAGATCCGGAATTCATAAGGAAAACTAGATCCATAACCCGATTTTAAAAAAATAAACATTTACACACAGTAGAGAAATGATACCTTTCTTTAGAAGATTGTAGATAGGTCTTCACCTCCTTTGTGTTTGGATTGCAATCTACAATGCTTAAAATCTTCTAATCTATTCCCTAAGATCAAAGTTTAGGTGAACAAACTAGGAATATTGAAGAAGAATTTTTGTCATGAGAGAGAGTGGAGGCTAGGGTTTCTTAAACTGTTTGATTAACCCTAATTGCTAGTTATAATAGGATATTTATAGACATCCTAAAATAACCTAATTAGGGTGTTGGCTATTATGGGCCAAAAAATAATAATCCATTATAAGAAACCCCATTATTTATTTTAGTCCAAGTCCAAGTATAATTAATCTTATGGACTTAAATCCAAATTAATTATAAGACCAATAAAAATAAATACTCACATACTTATTTTGTTTAGCCCAACGATAATTAATCTTATGGACATAAGTCCAAATTAATTATGAGATCAAATAAAATAAATCATTTAATTTTATTCAAACTTCAATAATTAATTCCAAGGATTATATAATAATTAATTAATTATTAAAGCTACTTAGAACAAAATTAATTCTTCTTCAATTCCTATTTTAGAATGATACAAAATCATTCACAAATAATAGGGCTAGATTAGGGACCTTAAGACACAATGTTCTTGACTCTGTAAAATAACCAAAATACCCTTACTATATAATAGCAATATATACTTAGCCATTTTGAACATCTTCTATTATCACCATAAGAAGATGATGTACTCCAAGAAGCATTGCCGCAAAAACAGTAAGTTTGTTGAGATAAATCTCAACCCTTCATCTTTGACCTATGGGTGTATTGACACATTTGCCCTTCTATGTAACACCCAGTATTAAGCCTAGGTCTGATGTACTATCACCTTACTCAATAGCATCTACCATCCTTTGGTATCTTGTTCAATTTGTTTAAGTTCACATGAATGTTAACTGAAAGAATATTCAGCACTATACTAAATAGTACTACCACGGCCTTGGGTTTAATGAACTAACTTGAACAATCTACAAGGGGGCGATACCCATCTCTTAAATGAGATGGCATAGAGACCCATTTATGTAGGTCTGTCTTAACTACCTAAATCAATGTACCTAACATAAAAGGCTAATGGTCTCATATCTAAGAAACCTCACCCATGTCATATTAAGGTACAAAGACTTAACTTCGCCAAACCACCAACCCATACTCATGTCATAGGGACGTGTCCACGCAGTAGCAACAATGATACTAGTTCTCTTTTCTTTGATAGTAAATTTAGAGAACAATCACTACATGGCCCAGTTCTACACATACAAAATGTGTTAACAGAAATAGTCCGGGAATGCTACCCAATGACTAAAGGTAAGTCACCCTACTCAAAGGAGACTAATGTGTTATGACCTTTATTTAATGGAAAGCCCAATTCCATTAACCGACCAAAAACAATTCCTTATGATTTAAACCTTCAATGGTCCATACCTTACTGTGCTGAAAGGTCCCAACACATAGATCACCTATTTAATTCAAATTAGACCTTATTATATGAAATAAAATTATGCATTAAAAATAATTCAAACAACATCTCAATTAAATTAATAATTACAGAAAATTTTTAGTCTTTTTGGGCATAAATCATAACAATGATATGTTACTAGACGTCTCTCATGACTTATGGAAGCTTGAATATACTTGGGGAGAATATTCAAACTAGAATTGTCTAATTAATATTAAAGTGATAATATTAATTTCTATTGCCAATAAATAATGCATATAGAAAGTCACACACAATAGAATTAAATCTTACGATGGCATTGGGCTTTTTACTTTGATAGTAAAAGAGTACTAATATACTCTGAAGTCCAGATTAAGTTATTGGTCTATGGGCTTGGATGAATTATTTAATCCTCTAAAAGACTAGTTTAAGGCATTTCCTAAAAGGAATAAGAAAAGGCCTATCTAATGGGTTTAGCCCATTAGGACTAAGTCTCGAGGGTTTATAAATATCCCTTTATGAAACCCTAGCCTATATAGATTGAACTACATTATTGAAAACAAATGTTGTTTTCTCTGTGTGTAGGGACACATTCAAGAGTTATTGTTTAAGAAGATTAGTGTGGATGATCTAGAGGCTCAACACTTGGGAAGTTGTTTTGATAATAGATACTTTACAAAAGGTATTTATTATATCCTAATCTCTAGGCATAGGAAACAATAACAAATACGATGACTCTGATATGATAGTAAATTTATTAAATTTAATTTATGTTTCCGCTGCAAGATTCTAACAAGTGCCTTAATCACTCCTTGATCCTTCTATGGCCATGGACTTGCTATTTTGGAAGATGAGTTTCCAAAGCTTGATGTGCTATAGGACTTCCCATAAGATGCCTTCCTATTCTTAACTTGTCTCTCAATCTTGTTGTCTTTAGAACTATTTCCTCCAAATCTTTATAAGGTAGTAGTTCAAAAGTATACCCAATTTCTTTGTTCAATCCACGAAGGAATCTTGCCATAGTTGCCTCTACTTTCTCTCCCATTAGATTGCTTCTTATTCTTATCATTTCCATCTCCTTGTAATAAGCATCTACGGATGTGATCCTCAAGGTTGAAGTTTCTCAAATCTAAGCCCAACCTTAAATAACGTCTCAATGTGGAATAGAATTCCTACTTATTCAATGATTCAAGTTTGGAATAGATTGACCAAGAATTATGGAATAACTCTAACCAATCTACAAGTTTATAGAAACTCCTTACACCCCAAACCAAAGTAGTTGTAAGCCTCTTAAGAAAGTCTCTCAAGAACACTAAGAAGTTCTATGAGAAACTCTCACAAAAGATCAATTTTGATCTTGAAGGAATTTACTCTCATAAAGAGAAAAGAATATCTTGTATTGAATAATGAATTGTCTAAAAGTTGCAAAGAAAGGATGTATTTATAGTATAAGACTTGTTCTAAACATTACCAGTCATAGTAGGACTTTTATTAAAGTTATAGTAACTAACTAACGCAATTAAAACCTAACTAAGTCATAATTGGACTCTTATTACTTTAACTAACTAAAATAATTCAAATCTAAAAGAAATAAAATCGGATTGGGAAACAAACTCTCCAATTTGAGTTCTTGTGAGTTTTTGTTTGTCCAAGGTCTGGTAGACCTTGTCAGGCACTGGATGTAAGCTTTCTTCTACCATCCCTTCACTCTTTTCATGCCATTCCATCTTGGTTTCTTCAAGTATCATTCCTCCCAACTTCTTGACATGAATTTGAGCTTTTAATCAGTTCAATATTTTTCACATTCCAAAGCTTCTTATCTTCATGAAATTCTTCAATCTTTGATCTTCATATTAACTCTTCAAATACGGCATAAGCTTTTCTTCCATGTTGATCACCGATGAATTCATGGTTTAATTACACTTGAAATATTGATCCTTATAAGTTTCAAGTGTCTACTTGGGATCATATCATCTACACTCTTTGTTCCTTCAGTGCATTTTTATATCTTGTGGTGGATGTCTCTTTGATAATGCTTGGGTACAAATCTCTTTCCCATGTGTAACTTCATCTCCTCCCAAGTTTCAATTGGAGGTGCATCTTGTTTCCTTCTAGCTATCACTAGGTGACCAACCATATTTTAAAATGCAAATCCAACAATAGCATGCTTGATTTTCTTCTCTTCGAAGAAGTTTTGACACTCAAAGATGGAGTCTATTTTCCTTTCCCAATCCAAATATACATTTAGATCTTCTCCTCCATAGAATAGTGTCACCGTTAGCTTGATGCTCCCCAAATTCTTGTCAACCTCAGTTTCTCTTTTTTGCCTCCTTGGTCTTTCTTCTTCATAGTCTTCTTCATGGTTAACATCATTTACACTCTCTTCCTCACCTTGATCCTTCTTCTTGGCTCAACTCTTTGGTGATTACCCCTTCTAATTCCACTTTGAGGAAATTGATTTCTCATAGGTGTAGGTGTAGGTGTAGGCATCGCCATTGAGTTTATTCTCCCATCTATATTGTCCAATCTAGTGTAAACAAGGCTTAAACCCTTAGTTAACTCATTCACCTTCTTTAGGATATTCTCCAGAAGATTTAGCAAATCTTCATATTATAGCTTCTGTCATAAATCTTCTAGCAAGTTCTAGTTCAACCCCGACCAGAAGACATTGGAATGGTATTAAACATAGCTTCTGTTATCTTATGGGATGATTTGTATATTGTTGTATTACTGAAAATATGACAAATACTGATTGATTACCCTAAATGGATCAATATATTAGAGGTTCATGTGGCTTGGAAGCATTAACCAAAGATGGCATAATCTTGTATGAAGATAATGCAACATGTCTTGCACAATTGAAGGAGGGAGTCATCAAAGGGGATCGAACAAAACACATATCACCTGATTTCCTTTTAACTCATGAATTATGTGCAAATAGAGAAATTTATGTTGAGCAAATCTAGTCATGAAACAATCTGTAGGGAACTCGATCTCGAATCTATAGGGAAACGAATTCAATAACACGATTTTAAATTTGATTCACTATCAAGATAAGAAAACCTACATTTGAAGATTGCAGATATCCTCCTTCACTTGTCTGGATCAATGTCTACTAGGTTTAGAATCTTCTAATCTATTCCCTAAGAACAGTAGGGGTAAATAGACTAGGAATATAGAAGGAATTTTAGAGTTTTGCTAAGGTTTTTTGAAATCGACGTACTGAAAGTCATGTCTGCAAAGATCAGGCTTCAGAATTAATTGTTAATCCTAATATTTGGTAATAATAAGATACTAATAATCCTAAAATAACTAAATTAGGATTTGGGCTACTATGGGTCATAACCTGATAAGTCATTCTCAATTTAATTAAAGGTTCAATAATGAGTCATTGGGTCATGAATCCAAAATAATTATCTTGGCCATATTAATTAAGAGAGCCATTATTTATTTTTTATCCAAACTCAACAATAATTAATCATATGGATCTAAGTCCAAATTAATTATAAGACCAATAAAAATAAATAGCCACTCACTTATTTTATTTAAACCAACAATAATTAATCTTATGGATCTAAGTCCAATTAATTATAAGACCAAATAAAATAAATCATTTAATTTTATTTAAACCCAAATGATTAATTCCAAGGATTACATAATCCTACATTAATTATTGAAGCTTTTTAGAATAAAATCAATTCCTTTTCACTTCCTATTCTTGAATGATACAAAATCATTCATAAACAATAAGGTTAAATCAGGGACCTTAAAACATAATATTCTTGGCTCCATAAAATGATCAAAATACCCTTACTACATAATAGCAATATATATAGCCATTTTAAACATCTTCTAATATCACCATAAGATGATGATGTATTCCAAGACACATTATTGTAGAAATAGAAGACTTGTTGAGATAAATCTCAACCCTTAGTCTTTGACCTATAAGTGTATTGATACATTTGCACTTCTATGTAACACCTATTATTGAGCTTAGGTCTGGTGTACTATCAACTTACTCCATAGCATCTATCATCTTTTGGTATCTAGTTCAATTTTTTAAGTCCACTTAAATATTCATTAGAAGAATATTCAATACTATACCAAATAGTAATACTAGAGCCTTGGGTTCAGTGAACTAACTTAAACAATCCACAAGGGGGATATTAACGAAACTCATAGAGATTGCATGAAGACCCTCTTGTATAGATTTGTCATAACTAACTAAATCATTGTACCTAACATAAAAGGCTATTGGTTTCATATATAAGAAACCTCACCCATGTTATACTAAGGTATAAGGACCTCGCTTCGCCAGACCACCAACCCACACTCATGTTTTGGAAACGTGTCCACGCAGTACCTTTAAAGAACAATCATTGTATAACCCAATTCTACTCATACAAAATGTGCTAACACAAAATAGTCCAGAAACATTACCCAATGACTAAAAGTAAGTCACTCCACTTAAAGGAGACTAATGTGTTATGACCTTTATTTAATGAAATGCCCAATTCCATTAACCGGCCAAGAACAAATTAATTATGATTAAAAATTTCGGTGATCCATGCCTTACTATATTGAACGTCCCAACACATATATCACCTATTTAAATCAAATTGGACCTTATTATATGAAATAAATATATGTATTAAAAAACAATACAAGCAATGTCTCAATTTTATTAAATCAACAATTATAGAAAATTCTTAGCCTTTTTTGACTTAAATCCCAACACAATCCAGCAGAGTTATTCACTAAAACTTTACCTATGTGCACATTTTGAATCATTGATAAAAAGAATAGGCTTATACCGACTCTGTAACATAGATTGTGGTTTAATTCAGGGGGAGTAAGATATGCATGGTATTCTTTTTCCCTCTTATCAAATTTTTGTCCCAAATTGGTTTTTTGTAATGAGATTGTAGTATATTTTGTGTGTCACCTCTAAAGTCATATCTTATTAATTGACATTTAATGGGGACTGTCTTAAATATTTCATTTATGGTCTAATTAAATATTGTGAATGTCCATTGCTATATATCTAGTCCCATACTTGACCAAGGGCATTTGAAGAGACAGTTAGAGGAATATAAAATTTCAGAAATTGACGAGTCTTAATCATTATATTCTTCATATATGTATTTGTAATGTGAACTCGTGTAAACAAAGGCTCTTCATAGTTGTTCATAGCCTCTATAAATATGAAGACTTTTATTTGTAAATTTACATATCATTGAATGAAAAATCATTTCAATTTATTTCTCTCAAACTATTATGTCTTTCTTTATTTTTGCAGCAGAATTGGTTTTGTTTGTTTAGACATAATTAATAGTTTTTTTATTATACTGTTAATTAATCATTTGACACTTGACGCAATTAGCTGGTGCTTGGTATTACGGGGCTTGGTGTTATAGACAGCATACATAGAAGATATAGATTTAAATGCACACTTTTTTTTTTATTAGGAATATTTCATAACTTTTCTATTTATTTTTATTTTTTATTATGTCCTTTTTAATATTTATTACTATTATTTTGTCCATTCTCTAGAGTTTTCTTTTTCACTTTTTTGTATTGTATTATTACATATTTTTGGTCTACATCTTTTAATTTTAAAAAAAAAATCAATTTTTTAGTCAAAGTTGCAATAAAAAAGAACTTTTTTAAAAAAATTACATAAGTGTAAAAGAATTGAATTTCACAATAGAATCGCTAAAATATGTAAATCAAGGTATATGATAGAGGTTGGAAGATGAAATAACAATGGAGAGGCAGAAAATTACATTATATATGAATAGATAACTTTAAATAGTCAATTTGAGTTTCAGATTTCCTATTATACATATGTGTGTGACTCACTATTATAGTAGTAACACGTGTCCCTAAAAAGATCAAGTATTTATAGAGTTAGTTTTTTTTAGGATTTAATATATAAAATATATTAAAAATAATAATTAACGATTATGTGTAAGATTTTTATTAATATTTTATTAATATAAGATAAAGTGACACGTAAATGTATATAGGAGATTTGGAGTAGTCAATTTGAGGAGGACAAATCTCCTGTAAGCTGTAAATATTTGAAAAATTATGGTAAAAAGTAAACTAGTCTAGAGTTAGTTATAATAAATTGCAATCTCATTTTTCATCCCAAGCATTTTTTGTTTCTTATGTTAGTTAGGTCTCTAATGATGTTTTTAACTATTCGAGTCCCCATTTTTTTATTTTTCAAGTTAGATCCCTAATTATTTTATTTCTTTCTAGGCCCCCTAAACTTTTTCCCATCTTTCATATCAGGTCTCTAATCTTTTTTTTTTTTTTCACTTTTTAGAACCTCAAAATATTTTTAGCTTACAAAAAAAGATCTTTTTGCCTTGAAAATTATGGTTAACAGTGAAGTTAACTTTTCTTTTCCTTTTTTAAAATTTTTTTTGTAACCAATCAAATTAGGAGCAATTAATTTTATCTTTTTATTATTTAACTCATTAAAAAAAATACTAATACTTGTAATTTTATCTATTTCAATAATATGCAACTATCATTACATTTTTTTCTTTATAGATTAAATTATAAAGTGATAAAATTTCCCATAATTTGACCTTTTGAAAAAAAAAAATTGAATTAACTGGAGAGAGTAATTTTATGGCTAAAAAGATTTTTTGTATAAGTCAAAAAGAGTTTTTTTGGCTCTAAGGACGAACAACTATGGACCTAGATGAAAGATGAAAAAAGTTCAGGGACCTAAAAAGTTAAAAAGAATAATCAAAGATCTAATATAAAAGACAAAAAAAAGTTTGGGAACCTAAAGTTTAAATAGAATCATTAGAAACCTAACATGAAAAAGGAAAAAAAAAATTGTAGATGAAAATTAAGATTTTGCCTTTGAATAAACTTTTCAAGACATGATTACATTTCACAACTAGGAAACAAGAAAATAATAAAGTCGGAAAATGCTAATAGAGTGGAGAAGTGCCAAGCAAAATGGGGGAGTGCTCATTTATTTTTGTGTAGATTGGCTCCGATTCTTTACGATTGAGTAAATGATAGAGGAATTACTTTGTGCATCATGTCATTTGCATCTCACATCTCCTATATCTTCTAATATAAACCTTTAAGGGGTTGTAAAGGAAAATTGTTGTTGGTCCCTCAAAATTTTTGTTTGGAAGTTAAGGTCTTTGTTTTCTTTTCTTAACTTCTGAAGTTCATAATTTATATATATATAAATATATTTATATATATATAGTTTAACTCCTTTTTGGATTAATGCAAAAGCTTTTAATTAAATTATTATTAAGTATTTATGTTAACTGGACTTCTATGTGTTGTAAATATGTTGTTGTATAAATATATTTAGTGTCCAAAAGGGAGGGTTATTTAATAAAAAATATATATTTAGTGCGTTATTTTAAAGGATAATATCTATTATCTATTATATATAATTATATATACACATATATATATATATATATATATGTAAAGTAAACTTTCAAACTTCAAAAATTTTTCATTTTTTGGATGATCTTTGATTTCTCATCATACCATGTCTCAAGTGGATAATGTCACAATATTTATTAAATGTATTACAACACAAAGAAGTATTAAAAAAAATCAAATCTTGTATAGCGTAAACAGTAGATACGAAGCCTAAGAACTGAAATGTAAATGCTAAAAATATTTACCAAAGTCATACAAAAAGTATTTATCTAATTATTCAGGGCTTAGGGTATGGTGTTTAGGGTTAACGATACGGAATCGGTTTAACAATTGAGTCGATACAATGAGATTGGCTTAACAATTGATAACTAGTTCAAAAGATGAAACACTATATTACTAATGATTTGACTAGACAATCGTTGTCCTTTTTCTTGGGACAAGAAAATGTACTTCTCAAAAAAGGAGGTTAGTTTTGCATGCACGATAAATCAGTTCAGTAATTGGCTCTTATTATAAGACTGTTTAGTTGAAACCAATTCAGAAATTTAACCGGTTTCGAGAATTTGAAAACCCTTTTTTCTGCCGGGTTCTAAGAACCTATTATCTATTTAGTTAATACGTAGTATTTAATACGCGTATGAAAATTTAAAAAAGAGGAAAGGTAATAACAATTGACTTAGCTAATAAGCTGGTTTAAGTGAAAATAGTTCAAAAATAGAACCAATTTAACTTAAACTTGCTTATTATATAAGCTAATTACACAATTTTTCTCTGCGATTATGTGATCTTAATCGTTGCTCTTTTTTGAGAAACTTAACAATGTTTTTTTTCACATAGTTCTAAGAATATGTAATCCTTTTAGTTTCTACTTAGTATTTAACACATGTGGGAAACTAAATAAGGGGGAAAGGTAACAGTAACCGACTCATCTAATTGGTTGGTTTTAGAGAAACCAATTCCAAAATATAATTGGTTTCATTGAAACCAACTTATTACATGAGTCGGTTACATGATTTTTCTCTCTGATTATGTGATTTCAACCACTATCATTTTTCAAAGAACTAAACAGTCTTTGTTTATCTAGTTCTAAGAATATATTATCCTTTTAGTTAATAACTAGTATTTAATAAGCGGGGATAATTGAAAAAGGAGGAAAGGTAATAGTGACCGGCTTATTATATGAGCCAATTACAAGATTTTCTTTCAAATTATTTGAACTTAATCGTTGTTCCTTTTTGAGAAACTAAACAGTCTTTTTTTTTATCAGGTTCTAAGAATCTTTTATCTTTTTAGTTAATAAGTAGTATTTAATACATGTGGGAAAAGGTAACAATAACTGGCTTATCTAATAGTCTTGTTTCAGTGAAACCTGTTCAAATATAGAACCGGTAATATCTTATTATATGAGCCGTTTTATCTCAACCGTCGTCCTTTTTCAAGAAACTAAATAGTATTTTTTTTACTTGGTTCTAACAATTTGTTTTAGTTTTAGTTTACGTAGTAAATGCATGTGGGAAAACCAATAAAGAAGGAAAGAAAACAATAACCAACTCATCTAATAGGAAAATTTTAGTGAAATCAGTTCAAAAATAGAACTAGTCTAACTGAAACCATCTTATTATATTAGTCAGTTACAAGTTTTTTCTCTTCAGTTATGTGAACAGTTGTCCTTTTTCAAGAATCTAAATAGTGCCTTTTATTTATTTATTTACTTTTTGCTAAACAGCCATAAATAACTATAAATAGTTGTTGATGTTTACATTGTAATACTTGCAAAGGGAAAGAAAAGATGCTCTCTCATAAATGTTTCGTTATATTTTCTCATACTACATGGATGAAATTGGAACACTTCTCATCCAAGTTCGATTGGGTGTTAAAGATCTGCTCAAAAAATAATTTTCAAGGGAGAGATCTTCTCAAAAAATTACAAGGGCACATGAGGCCATGTAATCGGATGAGGAGAAGATTTTGTAGATGATGGAACATTAGGAACTGATGAGCTCAAAGCTGATGATTTCCTTCACCCTCTTCCCCATATGCTCTTGAGCTTCTCTATCTATACCTCTTGTACTTCAAGCACCTTCAAATTGTGCTCTTTCTACATTGAATGAAGCTATTTATTTAGTTCCTCCTCACGCTTTGTTCCAGCAATCCACTGCCTTCCCACAATCTACCTGCCATCCAAAGGATGAATAGTAGCTAAATTGGTTCTAGGCCCTTGTTGAACCGACAAAATTATAAAATGAAACTGGCTCAAGGTAACCAAGAGGTTTAGATGAAACTGGATCTTTTAGTTCAAGTCTGTTACATATATAGACTAAGTATACCAAGCTGATTACATTGAAATTGGCTATTCGTGCATTTAGACTAGCTTGGTTTCTTAAAAAGAAGAATAAAGTAAAAAGTGCAACAAAAAATTAATTGAAATAATATGTCGATGTAAATGAAACTGACATAATATTTTGAACTGGTTTCATTGAAATCGGCTTAATTATGTAGTTGGTTACACTGGAATCTTCTATTCATGGATGTAGATTTGCCTGGTTTCTTTAAAAAATAATTAATAAATAATGTGAAGAGTGAAATTAAAAAACAATAGCAATATATTTGTCAATTTTTTCCCCGGGGATGATTTAAGTGAAACCGGCATCATCTTGATCTGGTTTCAGAAAAACAGGTTTGATTACATATCCAATTACATTGAAATCTGCTATTTGTGCCTTTTGATTGGATTGGTTTCTTAAAAAAAAAAATTAAGTTAAAAGTCCAATAAAAAAAATTAAAATATATGTGCCTCTTTTCTCTATATTTTCGATTCTGGATGATTTAAATGAAAACGCTATAATATTTTGAATTGGTTTCACTAAAATCGGCTTCATTATGTAGCCAATTATCTTGATCAGCCTGTTTTGGATTGTCTTCTTCTTTTTCCATCTTCGTCAACTCGAAAAACACAGTGCAACAACCTCTGGACATGCTCTTAAACATCTCACCACCATCTGTTCTCCTTAGATATAATATAAAATCTCCCAAGAAAACAAATATCACTTTTTGATACCTTTACCTTACTCTGTATTTTGTGAGCAAAATGCCTTCTCAAGCGACCTTAAGGAATGAACCTCTCTTTTTTGTTGAAATATTTCTAAAAATAAGAACATCTGGATTGATCGATTGCTTTTAATCTTTTTTCTTGGACTTTTTAACTTTGAATTTTTAAAATGGGTGGAATGGGATATATAGGATTTAAGGACAAGGAGGAGAGATGTTTGTGGTTGCATTGAAATTGACCTAAGTTGGTTATGGTAGAATCGATTTCATATTTTTTCCACTCACCTTTATTAATAAAAAGGATTAATAATGGAAAGTGAGTAAAAGATGAAAAGTGAATCTGGAATTGGATAATTGATGAATTAAAAAAAAAAAAAAAGAGTTAGAATATTTGAAACTTAGCTGTTCAAATGGTTCTTTTTTTTTTTTGCCATTTGACAATATTGATCATATGTGTTTCTCTGCCTTTTTGTTATTAAATAAGTACAGTATGGAGCAAAGGATCATGTGCCTAGAAATGAGGAGCTGCGTTCCACCGACAGAGAACCTTCATGTCATGAGAATAATGGCAGATAAAATAAAAGTATGGTAGTTGTAGGACTATAAAAATAAAAAATAAAAAAAAAAGAAAAACTCAAGAAATCATCTGGACCCAAAATTATTATGGGTAATGTTATTTGGCCAAAACTTTTTATC
>JAWZTD010012777.1:0-17661 GCA_035221335.1 Echites panduratus | reverse complement strand
TTGCAGTAAATGCAATCAATATCTCAAATTACATGATGACAAGTGTCGAAGCACACTCCCGCCCCCACCAATTTACTTGTCGAAGGAAAGTGTCAAAATGGTTAGAAATGATATAGGCTCTGATTGGATACACTACCGTTTGGATGGTGTCATCTAATTCCGTAAAATGCATATTTAAATTGGAATTCATTTTTCGTTTAAAAATAAAATTTTTTTTTGAAAATCAAATTAAATCATCCGGTTAAAATGGAATGTATAATTTTTTTTGATTTTTAAATAAAAAATAAGCTCTAATTAACATATACAATTTACGTGTTGATGGATGGAGAATGGAGAATGGAGGAGGAAAATGGTGAAACCAAACATAGCCATAATGTTTCCCTCTTTTGAACCGTTAGACTTTGACAATAAATGATAAGAACTCATCAGAACTGTCCGATAAAAAAGTCTTTCTGGACCATACTTTTCGCCGACCTATGTTTATAAATAGCCTTGCTGTTTTGCCCTGTGTTGCCTTGTCTTTTGGTTTGGTAATACTGATGTATTACTGTCTTTACATAAATTTGATGATTGATCATGAAGTTTAATTCTCAATTATTTGGTTCCTGCCCTTCAATTCTCAATTCTGTGTTGGCCTTCATAATCAGTTCCTGAGTTCATTTCTGTGTTAGTTCCATGTGTGTGTGCTTTTTTTTTTTTTTCTCTAGGGGGTAAACTTGGTTTTAAGAATTTGGAATTTTTCCGTGGCAAGACTGAAGATTGCCTCTTGAATATCTAACTTAATGATTGCCAATAGGTAATTAGTGATCTTGGTTGATATCAGAAAATCGTTGTAGGTATTTGGATGTCTTGGCTTTTGGGACAAATATTCCAAGGTTGGATGTTTTGATAGATAATGGGCCATCTTTGTTGGCAAAAAGGGACTTTGTTGCTCCAAAAATGGATTCTTTCTGATCTAATTAATTATCGAATAATTTATTAAATTATTGATGATCAATTAGAATATTTGGGTTTGCAGTTTGTGATTTTTAATAATTTAATTGATTATAAATGAGATTTTAATTATTTGAGTCTTATATTAGTTTCTGTCTCTTTTTAATTGCTTTCAAGTTGGCCCAAGGGATTTGACTGATTTGGATTTTCTTAGCTGGCAAAGATTGTTTCTTGAATAATTCGTTATAACTGTTGGGTCTGGTTACAGATTTTGATAGGGTATAAGGTCAATTTTGCGGGCTCATCAGATTCTCTCTTAATAATTGATGGAATTTGGGAGGAAGATGGATTCTTGAATAATTTTTTAACTTAATAATTGCAAGAATATCTGCTCAATTTAATTATTTGGATTTGCCTGTGGATTGGATATTTTGATAGGTAATAGGATATCTTGGTTTGCCTGATTAATTCAAACTTTCTTGTTCCAAAGAATGGTTCTTTCTTATTTAATAATTCTGCAATAATTTATTAAATTATTGATGACCAATTTGATTCTTTGGGTTTGCGGTTCTTGATCTTCGAATAATTTATGAAGTTATTGATTATATGTGATTTATGGAATTTAACTATTTGAGTCTGATATGAGTTTCTCATTTTCAATTGCTTGCAGTTGGCCTGAGGGATTTGGCTGGTTTGGATTATTTTAACAGGCAAAGATTCCTTCTTGAATAATTTTCCAAATTATTAATTGCTGCAATTTCTCGAGTTGCTGCCTACTCCTTTTCATTTGGTCTTGGATGTATCTCTTTTCTTATCTATGCGGTCAAATATGGGATAAAAGAATTCATTTTACTGCCAGAAATTCGAAGATCATAGTGACAAGATATCCGGATTGTTTTATGTGAAATTATAAGCTTTATGTTTTCAATTTAACACCATTGGTCTTTCAATTTATATCGATCTTTCCTCATTTGCCATTCTTCCCTATAGGGCTAAGTTTAGAAGCCTTTTCTGGTTGTATTTGTTTCTAGCAGTTTCTTCCTTGCTACGGGCACTGGATTTAACTGGGAGCGCGGAGCTGTCTTGTGTGTAGATGCAACTCTTCATGGGTTTGTTATAGGGGGGGATTGCTGTATTTTTATAATGGCATTGTGGTCAATCTGCTGGGTTTAAATCATTCTTGACCTTTTGCAGAGGTTATTCTAACTTTGCTGGCATGGTGTATGACCATATTAAGAAGAAAGAATTTGCTTCAACTCTCTCATGTTTGCTTTAGAATTCAGAATTTGCTTCAACTCTCTCTCATTTCTTTAGAATTTTGCTTTTCCGTTTCTTGTTCTATTAATTTTATTCTTTGCTTTCTGCCTCTAGGATCTAGTCTACTCTGCTCTTTTCCTTGCCTTACAGTGAAGTCTGACATCAAAATCAAAAAATGAAGAATGACAGCGTTCAGTTTTAAGAACTCACATCTGAAAGATTATATTTCATCAATTGTTATTTCATAGATCAACTTTCTTGCTTAGTGATGACTTCTTAAAGTCTCTCTTTCCTTATTTCTATGTCATTTACTGATTATTAGTACCTGAAGGAGAGGTGTTATCAGTTTCCCTTCCTCGCTGCAGTTTCTGGTGATTTGAGCCTACACAACTGAAGGACAGCTACGTTATTTTGGAATTTGTGCTGTATTTATTCTTCTCTCATGATATTTATGTCAATAAAATGTTATCATGCAGAAAGAGGTTATCATATGGTGTATTTATTCTTCTCACATGGAATTTATGTCCTTTGCATGAGACGCAGATGTTTGTGATGGAATACAATGTTATATCATGAAGAGACTAACTACATCTCTCAATTGGTATTTTTGTCCTTTGGATGAGAGGTGAGGATGAGACTAGAGAGAGGTTATTTATATCATGTATTTATTATTCTCCTCTGGTATTTATGTCCTTTGGATGAGAGATGATGATTCTTCTGTAGATGATCTCTTCATGAATTCCACATTCCATATTGAAAGTGTTGTGCATGATTTAATAGAATCCCCTGGTATGTATGTTCGTCCTTTGGATGAGATATTAGGATTCTCGTTCTGATGATCTTTTTAGGAATTTCAGATTCCATATTGGAAGTGTTGTGCATGATAGAATATAATGTTATCATGTAGAGAGAGGTTATTCGAATTTGCTCTCTTTCCATTCTTGGACAAGATTGTAGCTTCCTTGGTCTTTGCACCTTCTTGGAAGTCTTGCCTTAGCCCATTTTTCCTTCATTTTTGCAGTGAAGTTTGAAAGCGAATTTTGAAAGTGATTTTTCCTGGGTTTGTTAAATTGGTAGTATATATCCATCCTCTTCTTTAGATCAAGATTTTTATGGGTCGGCTCATAGAAGCATGTTTGGATATATTTGTTTCCCTTTCGTTTTGCAGTGGTTTGGACAATAATTAAATTGAGGTGTGTGTTTTGGTGACTTTCTTCCATAATTTCTTCTTCTGAGCTGTTAGTCCAAGACTACTATCACTTCAAATTGATCTGCAGTTTGAGTTGATTGGCAGTTGGTTTTTGCTTTGAAGGAATTCGAGGGGAGTTCGATGGCCTCAACATAGTATTTTACATATATTATCTTCTATCCTAAACATTATTTTAGTAGCTTTATGTATGGATCTGCTGTTTGATTTGCTGAGTAATACAGCTCCTCCAATTTCCTTGAGTTTCTTATGTACCGATCTATATTGGCTCACACCAATGGCCATTTAGGTTGCTGTGCAGATTCTGTGTTGGGGGTCAATTTGCCAGGAATCTAGAGTATGTTTACGGGTCTCTGTTTGAATGTTCCTTCAGAAGCCTGGGAGGTATACTTGAACTGGTTTAATTCCTGTGCTTTTATCTTTTATTGAAATCATTTTACTGGTCTGTTCTGAAAATTCCTTGGGTTCATGATCCATAGAATGTCCTTGATTAGTAAATTTGCTACCCTTGGATGGAATTTTTTTTCCCTCTCATTCTTCTATAAGAAAAAGAGAGGCAAGCCTTCATTATTATCTGGTGCCTACAATCTCAAGTTGCTCAAGGAAGCTTGATACATCTTTTGTTTTGCTTCATTATCTGCTGTTTATCTGACGTAGCAGGCACTACTGCATGTTCTTAGAATGCTCTGGTTGTATTTGTTCTGGGCAGTTTGGTCGTGTTGGTATTGGAGCTAGGTTTGCCCAACAAGGAGAAACAAGTCTTCATTGGTTTGTTACCAGCTGCCTTTTTTCTGTCTTGAGTAGCTTATGGAAGCTTTGTCTCTTTATTTTTCTTTGTTCGCTGCTGTTGACCTGGCATAGCAGGTGGTCCTGCGTTTGCCCCTTACTTTAGCTGCCTGGTTCTATTGGGAGTTGACAGACATGATCAATTTGATGGGGAGAAAAATCCGTGTAAGTTTGATTCCGGCTTGACATATGGTACGAAGAAAAGAAGTCGCCTCAGTATCGTGGATCTTAACTTCTATATTCGTCCCAGCATTGTTATTTACTAATCCCTTAAAGGAAATTTATGCTGGTCATCATCTTCCTTTCCGGTGGTTTCATATTCTGTGAAATGGTGGTGAGGGTTCATTTTCTATGACCTTTATTGAAGTGTTTCAGATGCCTTTTGACAGTATTTGTGCATATGACAAAGGTCGTGTTTTCAATTTGCATCATCTTGGGAGATCCTTCCAATAATTTTTATATTGTTCCCCCCCCCGGGCATTGGCTTTGCAGTAGAGGTCCAGAAGTAGAATCGGGAGAAATTGGTTTTACCCATGTTTTTTCGTCTTATGGCCTAGGTTTGTGCTGAAATTCAGGGAATCTCGTTTTCATCTGATAGTGTTTGTGGGCTATCTACCTTCTTGGAAGTCAATTTCTAGTTCTGCCTATTTTTTCAGACTTAGGAGTTTGGAAGAGTAATTTGGTTTACAACTGGTCACTCGGATATTTATTAATGGTACCTTGGATCCATTTGTCTGCCTTTTCTTGCTGCGGTGATTTGGGAAATTATTAAATTGAAGAATCGTTTTTGTATCTTACTGTTCATACATCTTCCTTGTCAGGGGTCTTCATCCATATTTTGGGAGTCGTGAGGATATTCTTTTGATGAGTTCTGGGTGCAGAGGCTGAAAGCATTTGTTATATCCTTTTTTTGTCATCCTGAATTAGTTGAAATGTTTTTTTGTGTTCTCTATGATCCTGGATTCGCATTAAGGATGGGAGATGAAGCCGGAAGCATTGGCTTATCCTGGATTCGTCATCCTCATCGGATCTTACTTTATGTTGTTTTGACATCATTTATTCTCTTTCAAGAGATCTATTATTTCTTTATTGTTTTAGTATCTTGGGTGAACTGTATCTTCACGGCGAGAGTAATGGGTTTTTTGAAATCCTTTGATTGACTTGCAACCAAGAATTCAGGGACTCAGTTTGATAATTTTTAGCCATCAGTGGAAACCAAAAGGCATGCTTGTGCCACATGCTTCATTTGTTACCATGGTGTATATCCTCAAACCTCATTCTCTGGTGTGTTCGTTCCTCTCTCTGTGGGTTTTCTGGGCCTTGAGATCTCTTGGAAGTTATATATTGTTGTCTTTGTTTTCCTTGTTTTTGGTTAAGGAATGGATGTTTCCTCTAAAAAATATGAAATTGAACTCTTAATTCCTATTGGCTGCTGAAATTTCTCCAAGATTAACTAAGAGGGATAACTTTTTAAAGAGGGAAAACCATTCAGTATGTTATGTCTCACCCGGCTGTCTCTTTCAAGTTAATCAATCGATCTTAGATGATGAAGGGAGCTGGGGAAGGGAAGTAATCTTTTCCTTAGATGACTGATGTATAGTCCGATTTTTGTTTAGAAGCTGGTTTGGATTTCAGCTTTGTTCTTTAGTCTGCTACACTGCATCTGGAGGAGGAATCATAGTAAGTGGGACCTGTTCACTTCAAGTCCTTTTCTTTATCTACTTTTCATGATTCATGAGGTCGAGTAAGCTGTCTTTGTTCTTAAATGCACGGTTTTGGCTTAATGATTTATTGATTTCTTTATATTTTCTTTTCATCACGGTTGCTGCTATTTCTTTCTCCTGTTTATTCTGAGATTTGTGATGAGACTACTTTCTGTTCTTTTATTTGAGGGTGTAACATCTCTTCTGCATAACTCTTCAGAAGTTTGAGATTCAGGGGCTTCATTATCTTCAATGGGTTTAAAATGTTTATATGTCCTTGACAGTCATCAAATAAACAGTTTTGTGGTTTGGTTTCATTGCTGTTCCTTGATTTGAGGGCTCTATATGTGGATCCTCTCTATGGAGCCCTTTTGCAAGTTGAGTGGTCTCTTTTTGCCATTATGATCTTTGTGGTTCTTTTTCCCTGCTGTATGCCTCGAGAAAATAATGCTCAAGTAAGGAAGTTGGTCTATGGGGTACGTGCCTCTTGCTCTCTTTAGGGTGAGTGATGTAAAAGCACCTGACTGATGCAAACTTAGCTAAATTGAGTTGGATCTCAAACTCGTGACATTCATTTCTGAGTCTTTGATGGTTTGTCTGAAGTATCCTTATGGAGTGGTGAAATTCGTTCTGAAGAAGAAATTGCTATTTTTTCTTTAGTATTCTTGGTGGGGTGGCTTTCTTGTGTGCAACACCACTCCAAATATGTACTCGATGTGTACTAACAGAAAAGTTGCTCATTGCTCTATTCTTACGTTGACAAGGTCTGTGGATTGACGTTCTTTTTAATCTTTCACTTCGTCATGCAGCTGATGTTATGGGTTCTCGATTAATCATGTGGATGGATTAGCATCTTATAGTTCTTGCTGGTTTGAAATTTTTGGAGTCTAGGTTTGTCTCTTATCTTTCGACGTTCAGTTGGACTTTTCTATAGTTTATTTGATGACTGTAAAAAATGTAATAAGGTAAGCAGTGAAATAGGAATACATGTCTTCAATCTATAGTTTGCTTTTCTTTTTTTTTTTTTTTCCCCTCAATATATGAAACAATGCACCATGCATGCATCTTCTGGCATTGGGGGGAATTGAAAATATTTCACTTGATATGCAATCCAATGCATAATATATTTACACTGAAGTGACTGATAGAAGCTTTGTAACTAGTCCGTTAGGTGTCTATTCTTATGTGCCTATTTTAACAGCTTTAGAACGACTTCTCTCGGTCTTATCTCTTTGGTTACGTATCAACTCTACTATCTTTGATTTCACTGAAACGGCTCAGCAAACGTTGATGCACATGTTTCACTAGACTTACTATTGGTAATGTTCATAGGTGTTAAAAAAAATCATTTAGACAGTCAATTGAAACATCTAAAATGTCCTTTAATGTTACTTTTCAGTTTCCTTGGGTACCAAAGTATATGTTGTTGGAAGTAATCTGAGAGAGTGGTTAATTTCGTGGATGTTCTTGATTGCGGTGATTATGAGACCTGCTTTTGCTCTCTCTATTTGTGCATAATTTGCTTGTGGTGGTGATTTCTTTTAACTCTGCCTGTGTTAGCTACAATTTGCTAGCACAGCTGGTCCCAAGCCCAGTATTATAAAAGAGGAGGGAAAGATCAACCAAAGCTTCTCTTCAGAGAAATATCAAAATTATTGTCATGCTTTCAGTACCCTGGTCTCTTCTGCTTTTCATGCAATAGTGTTGTTGGTGTGAGTTGGAGCAGAGATGTGTCGAGGTGGCAAAAAGGAACCAAGTCTTTCAGGTGTAATACTCTTGTTTGTCATTTTAGTTTATTTACTATTTTATTGATTTTTTACAATGTCACAAATAATTTATAAATGGTAAGAGAGTTCCTTTTTAATTTATTCCCTCTTATAATAAGCTGATCTTATCTCACTCAACAAAAAAGATAAAAGAGGGAGCAAAAAGGTGCATCCTTCTAATGGATGCTTACGGAAGACCTCACATTTTACATGCTTGCTTATATGTACCTTTATATTATACATTTTCGTACTTTTTTATTCTAAGATGCTTAAAATGTATTTTACTTTATTGACTCATCTTCCAACTCACAAAGTTATACATTGAAAAATTAAATTACAAAGGTTCAGCTAGTGTGCAAAAACAATAAGCTTGAGTTCCCATCTCTCCTTAGCCGGGAGGGACAGCAAATCACAACACTCCTGAACTCTACATCTTTGGAAGGCAACAATCGTTTGATGGCTTGTAAATACTTAAGCTAGTTTTTAATGGTCAAGATTCATTTCCACTTGCTAGTTTAACGTAATGGTCACAGCAGCTAAGTAGTCATGCAGCATTCAACCACCCCCAACAATGCTTGTCGAATATCATCAGGAGGAGAACCTACAAGGAAGTAAACAAAGCAGATCTTTTGTAAACCCACATCGGAAAGCATGTAGAGAAAACAAGTAGCATGAAGGATCTACATGTCAAACGTATACCCCTCAACATTTACAAATGTCTCTCTCCCATAAACCCCCCACCCCAAAAGAATTTTTTTTTAAAAAAAACTTTTAAGCAGACAAATATAGTGAAAGCTTGACTATGTTGAAAGCATATAATTCATCCACCACAGAAATTGAAGCAACCACTTTTTGAAGCAAAAACTAGATATCAAAGGGAAAGATAAGAATTAGCCAAGAATTTATGTGGCAAAACAACCCATGGAATAAGGCCACTGCCATGAGATTTTCTAGGCCATAGAGCATGTGCTCAGCATCAAAGGTAAGGAAGTCCCAAAATCCCATTTAGCAAGTACAACTGTACAAGTACGCTAATAGACACATATGGAAAGCAGGTAGTATAAAATTGAGCCGCTAAACTCACCTTCTTTTTGCAGAACTTAAACAGAGGATTCAAGTATCTAGCGCATTGCTTAAAAGTAGCAACCATAGACTTCCCCTTGACTGTCCTTTTCTCAGCCTCATTCATCTCATTGAGCTCCTGATTCCTCTCATTCAGCAACTTCTTGAGAAACACCATAATTTTATCTTTCTTCCTAACACAGCTCTTTGAAATTAGTTTTCGTTCTCCCAAATCCTCGTCATGATCCCACCCAAAAGAAGCCCCATCCAAGTTCCAGTTCCCCCATTAGACATGGATTTATCTGTCTCATCAGGTTGGACTGGATCACAGCTTTCTTATCAACCACAACCAGGAAGAAACAAACAACTACCAGACCATATTAAATGCGCAGAGAACCATGAAGACGAAAAAAGAATCCTAACGTAATTCATCAGCAACTATTGACCTCTCTACTAGTAGCGGCTTTGATCTACACATATGTCTGACGACTTTGCAACAAATCATTGTTGACATCGCTTCCAGTCATTTGCTCAACCTCAATGTAACTGCACAACAGACCAGGAAAAACAAAAAAAACAATATATAGACAAGGAGTGAGTTCAGCGACCAATAATTTATCAGGGAATTCAGGGACAACAACAAATACTTCAGGCCTTATTTCTGCTAATTGCTCTCCGGGAATGAAGCTGCAATTATGCATCCTTGTCACAGGATCAACATTAGGAAGGATAAAATGAGCATAAAATGACCCTGACTTCTGCTTGGAGTCATAAAATATCAGCCCATTGCCTCCAACTCTTCAAGTAAAAACAACATGAACCAGAATATGCATTGTTAGGAGCTGTACATAAATGAGAATATTACCCTAAAGCATTCAAGTTAAAGAACCCGTGGGAAAAAGCAAATAACTACATTGAGATTAATTTAAACCGTCAAATAATCAAACATCAGCCTTCGAGAGCCAAGTCAAAACTTTATATAACAGTCCAAGAATGAGGTTTTGTGGTCAAGGTTGAAAATGACCACAAAGACCTTTAACAGTTCACAAATATGTCAAGATAACACACCTCAATAAGTACACCAGCCTTGCAGTGAGCTAGTTTAGATCCGCTAAGTGCCCAAGATGATAGAATAGGACAGTTGCAAAATAATAGAAAGAGAACAAAGCAAGATATTTTCTAAGAGCCTTGGTTGAGATCCTTCCCTCCTCTTTAGACCGGGCTTGGGACCGACTGTGCTAGCATGTGCACAGGCAGAGTTAAAAGAAATCAACCAAAAACAAGCGCACACATGCAACAAGAAACAATCCGCAAACAGATTCTTTCACTAATAATAAATTAATATAAATAACTTATCATCTCTTTAAAACAATAATTTCAAATAATTTTAAATCAAAGGGATTCATAAACAAATAAATTGAATTCATTTAATAACGTATACAATCTCCAAGAAAATATCATTTCAACAACATGGTTTTAAACCACGAACCATACAATTTAGCTAAAAAATTTTTAAAAAATAAAAATATTTAATAAATAAAATAAATTCATTTAGGAATCAACTCCTAAATTTCTTTAAAACTAGATTCATTATAGAACTGATAAAATAAATTACTAATAAGTTTACTCAATAAAGTATTAAATTATTAATTTTATCTTTCACAGGAAATCAGATCATAGAATATTATTAATTAGTAATAAATTATTCTCTAAATCAGGGTGAGGAAAACCAGGACAAAACAAATCCTGCCACATCTTCTACTCCAAGAACTGATCCTATGCAAGGCCTAGACAGTCAAAACCGATCCTAAGCATGATGCTTGAAATTGCCACAATGCTACATGGAAAATTAAAAACTTTAAACATCAAGAATTCTGAAAACCTGCAACAAAACAAGACAACAAAATCAGGACATAACAGAACTCAGAAAGTCATCCATACAAAACAAGATAAACCACCGAACATCATCAAGAATAACCACCCAACCCTTCCAAAGATGGATGAACACAACTGGAGAGGAACTGGCTAGAAAAAGACCAAATCAAATTTCTGATCCTTCAATTTAATTATTTCCAAGACTACTGCAAAAAGAAAAGGGAAATAAATAGATCCAGAAAAAGACAGAAAATAACCAAAAAAAAAAAGGCTATGAATTGAAGAAAATGAACAGAGAGAATCTCTCAACATGCACACACTAGCAAATGGAATCTAATATTACATTTAATAATAATAACAATAATAATATTTTTCAATAAAACAGACATTAATGAAGAGCTGATAGATAAATTAATAAATTATTCATTAAATTATTCATGAATAAATTATAAATTAAATAATTTATTACATTTATTAATTTAATGATATCATAAATTATTGATTATTAATAAATTAATAACTCAGTAAATAAAGCACGAATAAATTATTACTACAAATAAATTATTAAATTAATAATTTAATATGTCCCAGCAAAATTGATAATAACTTAACATGAAGGAATAATTTAATATAATTAATTACGTACCAGATAAGAGATCCCAATATAGCATAAAGGACTAAATTGCAACAAGAAACACATGAATAGATACAACTCAGCAACTTCTTCAATGGGCACCAGCAACACCAGCACTTCATAACAATATATAATCCCACTGGAACATACAACCCAATGAGAAGAAAACCAAAAACACTTTCATGGTTGAGCAGTTATTATTCGAGGTTACTAACTGATTGACCAGCTTCCTTAGTTGAGCATCTTTCCTCGAGGTTAGACAAGGCAGCTAAGAAAATGGAGCCAGATATATATATCACAGAGAGAACATCATCTAAGAAAACAGCCATCGAATTGGTGAAGGACTACATTCAATTTACTAAAGGACCTCCCAAAGTCCACTATTTGAGACCAGAGAGCAACCTCAATCTTAAGTATGTGAACATTGCAAGGATATGTTGAAGAGTAAACAACTTCAGCACAATATACTGAGATGCACACATATTGCTAACCAAATGCTCCATGGTCGATACAATTCTGGAGTTCTTCAAACACAAGCCAAAACTTTGACACAACACGTAGACTACACAAAGCATAAGAGATGAACCTAATCAAATGTCCAGATGAAGTCTTGTTAAAAAATGGTATGGCAGGCACATATACCTAGTAGATGTTGGACGGGGAAACTGATAACCTTAAGATCGAAAATCATGCTCTTCGGAGCTGTGCTGTAATGCCCAATATACAGGCAAGTGGAGGAAGAACACCAAGAATAAATAGTGATATATGGAGTGCCAGGAAAGGATACATTATTAACCTGAGTCTTGAATGATCCGTTGCCCGGTATCTGAACATATCCTAAATCCTTAAACCAAGTCAGGATGAAAGACCTGGAAAAACCCAATGCTTGCAGCTTCACCTCTGACCACACTGCAAATCAAGGAAAAGAGAGAACACAATCCGCAAAACTCCTGCATGTTGCAGGTTGGGTGGAAGGAATATGTATGACCAGAAATTGAATTCCAAGAAAGTGTACGGCCCAAAGAAGCTGCCCAATTAAAGAGAACAAGCAGAGATACAGTTCTCTCTTTTCATGAGCACAAACATGAAGAGAATCTGAAATTCCATGAATGTCACAAGCGTAGGCCATAAGGCAAAGGAAAAATTCTCAGGGAAAAACCAAACTCATCAAACCTGTTTCCAAGACCTCACTGCAAAATGAGGGGGAGAGAGCACAATGAAGACACCTGTCGAAAGTGCAGAGCCCAGAAGATACAAATTGGAAACAAGATGTGTCATATGCAAAAACACTGTTTAATCTATTCTATAAAAGATCTTTGAAAGGAAAAATTTTGCAGGGCATGAGACCACTGGAAAGGATGATAGACCATAAAAATACATTAACACTGACACAGCTGGCCTCCAATAATCACAGCAAAGCATGAAAAGACTAGGAAAGATACTTCTAACAAAAGCCTAGAATGTTGGGAATACCACTTCTCTGTGTGACCATATATCATTGTGACAAAGCAGTACTAAAGAAACATGGGTTTTTTTGCCAGTCAATTAACCAAAATATGGTCACCGAAATAGAGCCAGAAACTCAAAACATAGAAATGGATGTCTGGACTTCCTTAAGCCAAAGGCAACATGTCAAACCCTCCCTTGCCAAACCAGGATCCCATGACAAGAACCAAACTGGTCAGAACAAACACAACCCAGGACTTTCCAAGAATAAGCAGGGATTGCCAAAAAAAAAAAAAATAATAAATCCACATAAAGCTTCCTGAAGTACTAGAGCTGTAGAAAGAAGGCAACAGGTACTAAACCTACCAAGACCTCACTCTTCTGACACCAAACACAGCTCCCACAAGAAGGACCAAACAGAAACTGCTCGGGACAAATGCAACAGGAAATTAAAAATAATAATAATAATAACAACAGAATCAGGACAATCTAGACCTCAGAAACTCATCATACAAAACAACATAAACCTCCAAGCATCAGCCAGAATAACAAATCACAACTCTTCTAAGGGTTGGATGAACAAAAACAGGAGGGGAATTGACCAGAAAATACCAAACAAAAACTCTAATCCTTCAATTTAATTAATTTCCATAACTACTGCAACAAAAAAAAAAAAAAGAAGAAGGGAAATAAATAGATCCAAGGAAGACTGAGAACTCTTCTAAGGGTTGGATGAACAACAACAAGAGGGGAATTGACCAGAAAATACCAAACAAAAACTCTAATCCTTCAATTTAATTAATTTCCATAACTACTGCAACAAAAAAAAAAAAAAAAAGAAGGGAAATAAATAGATCCAAGGAAGACTGAGAAGGACTGAACCAAAAGAAGCTATAAATAAATTACTGATAAATAAATATAAATAAGTAGATTATAAGTTAATAATAAAATAATTTATTATTATTATTAATACTAATTCCTCATTCACGATTAAAACTCTGATAATAAGACAGATCATAAATTATTAATTATTATAAATCATTAACTAAATAAATTACAAATAAATAATTATTAATAATTTAATATTATATTCATGATTAAGTAATTCATCATTTAAAAAAATATAATAATAAATAAATTATTAATTCACTAAATAAATTACGAACTTTCATGAATAAATAATTCCTTATTCATGAATACATAATAATAAATAAATATTATTAATTCACTAAGTTACTAATAAAGTATCACTACAAATAAATTATTAAATTAATATCTTTTCATAGATAAATAATAAATTAACTAAATAAACTATTAACTTACTAAATAAATTATCACTACAAATAAATTATTTAATTAATAATTTAATATTCCAGGAAAAACTAATAATAACATAGCATAAAGGAATACTTTAACGCAGCATAACCACCATCTCTTAAAACTGCTCGCATACACTTACAAGGACAATTGAAAAATACGTGCACGTGTTCGAGTGACGATTGGCATGGCAATCAAATATCCAAAGAGTTGGATGCCAGAAATAAATATAGGCTACTCAAATTTTTTTTCTTTCTTTCTTCAAAAAAAAAAAAAAACTGCAATAAAGTTACATAGAGCCATCAAATCAAACAACAATGAAACCAAAAAACACTATTTATTCTATGGAATTTTGATGAGACTGCGAAGGACATATAAACATTTTAAACCCGATAAAGATAATGAAGCCACTGAATCTCAAAACTTCAGAAGAATTAGGCAGAAGGAATGTTATAGCCACAAACAAAAGACTAGGAAGTCAATAGTCTCATCACAACCCTCAAAATAAACAGGAGAGAGATAGCAGACGCCGTGATGAAAAGAAAATATAAAGAAATCAATGACTATGAAGCCAAACCATGCATTGAGAACACAGACAGCTTACCCGACCAGACTTATTGTTGTCATCAGAAACAAGGCTGGGATTCAATTCTGTTCAGCTGCCACAAGCAACCCTTTTTAAAGAAGTGAACAGGTCCCACTCACTATTGATTCCTCCCCCAGAAGCAGTAAAGCAGCCTCAAGAACACAGCCAAAATCCATACCAGCTTCCCAAAAAAAAAAAATCTTATTATATCTTTAGACCAAGGGAAAGATTACTTGCCTTCCCCAAGTCCCGTCACCGTCTAAAGATCGATCTATTGATTACTTTGAAAGACGACCAGTGAAGATATAACATATTGCATGGTTTGCCCTATTTTAACAAATTAACCCTCTTAGTTATCCTGGAGAAAAATTTCAGAGCAGCCAATTGGCATTCAGAGTTCCATCTCATATTTTTTTAGAGCAAACATTCATTTCTTAACCGAAATTGTCTGAGATGAAACCAAGCAGGAAGAATAATGCCAAATGCAAAATTAATGTCCTCTACGCTCCTTGACTGACCAGGAAAACATAAACAACAGTATATTAACTTCCAAATGAGAAGTGACTTAGTAACTTACAATAAGAAGTTCAACTAAGAGGCAAAAATAAACCTTTCAATTAAATCAATGACGAATACCGGTTAAAACAAATGGTTCCAGCTTCAGCTCCCCATCCTTGCTGCCTATCCAAGAACATAGAGAGCACACAAAAGCATAATTGAACAAAAAAGATCTTGCATAGCCACAATGCCAGATAGAAAACAAAAAAAATTCAGAAGAAAATCAAAATCCCAAATCCTTCGACAAAATCAGGATTACAAAACCAGGATAAACCAAATGCTTTCAGCTTCTGCATCAAACGAATATCCTCACAACTCCTCCAAAAATCACTGCAGCAAGAAAAGGCAGACAAGTAGATCCAAGGTACCAATAATAAATATCCGAGTGACCAGTAGTAAACCAAATTAAACTTCCACTAATCAACATAACAAAACCTAGGAAAAAAACAACTCCTTCAAGTCTGAAAAAATAGGCCGAACTAAAAATTGCCTTCCAGAAAGGTAGGATAGCCCACAAACTCTGTCAGATGAATACGAGATTCATTAATTTCAGGGCAAACCTAGGCCATTAGACGAAAATACATGGGTAAAACCAAACTCTCCCAATCCTACTTCCAGACCATCAATGGCAAACCGGGGGAAACAGAACAAAAATTATTGGACAGATCTCCCAAGTAGATGCAGATTGAAAGCACAACACAAGCACTGTCAAATGGCATCTGAAACACTTCAGAAGGTCATAGAAAGCAAACCCTCACCACCATTTTACAGAACATAAAACCACCAGAAAGGAAGACAATGAGCAGCATAAATCCAGCTACATTACACAGCTGTCCTCGAGCCAATATGGATAGCAAATAAATAGATCAATCAAAACATGTCTCCTTCGTTCATAAGGGATTAATAAATAACATTCTCAAAAGAATACAGTTAAGATTCTATGAGCCGAAAGCTGAAACACCAACCATCACTGAGCAGAAAAGTTGATCTTATCAAGCAATGAGGGGGCAAAAAACATTTCTTTTCCACAGATGTAAATTAACAGACTTGAAACAATAAAAATAGCTACAGACTAGAAAAAAAAACCACAATACTGACACAACTTTTCTTCATACAGTATATTAAGTCAGAATCAAACTAACACGGATTTTTCTGCCCATCAAGCTAATAATCATGTCTGTCAACTAGAACAAAGGAAAAAGAAAGAGACACATAAAGCTTCCATAAGCTACTCAAGACAGAAAAAGGTAACAAACTAATGAAGATTTGTCACTCTCCTTGTTCACAAACCTAGCTCCCACAGCAAACTGCTTGGAACAGATACAACCAGAGCATTCTAAGAACATGCAATAGTGCCTGCTACTCCAGATAAAGAGCTCGCAACAAAAGATGCATAAAGCTTCCTTGAACTTACTTGAGACAGTAGGCAACAGCTAATAAAGCAATGAAGGTTCGCCTCTCTTGCTAAAGAAATAAAAACACTCATCCAAGCATACCAAATTTACTAACTAATCAAGAATTCACCTCTGAGGGAAATCAGGCACCTTCAATGGATGTAAAGGGGGTGGAAATTAAAATCCTGAGAAGAATAGAAGATCATGAACCCAAGGAATTTTCAGAACAGACTGAAATGATTTCAATAAAAGATAGAAGCATAGGGGAAGAAATAAACCAGGTAAAGTATCCATTGTAGAGACCTCCAGGCTTCTAAAGGAAGATACCAAACAGAGGGGCCCATAGGAAGCTAGATTCATGGCATAGACCCTACCACAGAATCTGCACAGCAACCTAGATGGCCATTGGACTGTGCCATTGGTCTAGTATAGATCTGTACATAAGAAACTCAGGGAAATTGGAGAAGCTGTATTACTTGGCAAAACAAACAGCAGATATACATAACCTTAGCAAGCTACTAATTAATGTTAAGGATCAAAGATAATGAACATAGAATACTGTGTTGAAGCTATAGAACTCTCATTGAATTTCTTCGAAGCAAAAACCAACTGAAAACCAACTCAAACAGCAGATCAACTTTTAGTCTGGACTAACAGACTAGGAGAGGAAATTATGGGAAAAAGAGTTACCAAAACAGACACCTGCCCCCGCCAGTTTAATTATTGTCCAAACCACTGCAGAAAGAAAATCCTGCACAGCACTTCTAACATACATCTGAAATTTCTAAAGTAAGCATCAGAACAAGAATACTCCTCTCATCCAAAGGACGGACATACATACCAGGGGAATTCCTTCCATCATGCAACAACACTTTCAATATGGGATCTGAAACTCATGAAGAGATCATCCGAAGAAGAATCATCATCTCGCATCCAAACGAAATAAATACCAGAGAAGGATAATAAAGGATAATAAATATATCAAACAAATAATCTCTCCCTAGTCTCATTGTCAACTCTCATCCAATGGAAAGGAAACAGATAAAACCTGTACATTGGGTATCTTATCATTATGCTCTTCTTCCAATTTCTGGAACTAAAAGTGAATTCTTTAATCCCGAATTTGACTGCATAGAC
>JAWZTD010012695.1:0-24249 GCA_035221335.1 Echites panduratus | reverse complement strand
TGGAAAGCTTAAGGTTCTAGTAGACCTAGCAGTTCGTTGATCTTGCTGTGTGGATACCGGTAGAGGACGTTCGTGTTGCGCAGAGCATCTAGATCCTACAGATCTGCTGTTTCTGTTCTCCAAAACAGATAAGGTATGATCTTCTCACAATTCGATTTTACACAATGTACATGGATCCTGGATCAGGATTGTGAAAATTTTATTTTTCCTATGCTTCTGTGTTCATAAATCCCAACAGTTTGAATCAATTACAAACATATTTTTCTCTTTGAGAGACAAACCTTCAAGATCAAAGTGATCTTTTTAGCGAGTTCTTAAGGCAATTCTTCTAGGGTTCTTAACTTACTACATAAGGGCTATCAATTACTTTTGGTTTGGTATTGATGTGTCTACCAAATCAAGAGGAAGGTTGATGAAGAATTTTCTTAAAGAGAATTGTTGTTTTTGATTAATTCATGGTTGACTGATAGGTTTCAAAGATAAGGTATTAATGACACAAAGTACCAATTAACTAAACAAAAATTACAAGATAAAACTAAGTAAAACTGAGCAAAATGTCAAGCTGACAAGAGGAGGGGCCGGCGTAAGACAGGGATGGTTAGGGCCGGACGCATCACCAGACAGGAAGCTGGAATGCTTCTGTTTTGCAGCTGATTGTTCCTCCTTTTGGTTAGGCTCCTGATAGAATTTCATCCTTGCATTTTCCTTTATCATTTGTTTGCAATCTTCCATGCTAACTAGGAACTTTCTTGGCATGAAGTTGAGCTCTCTAAACCATCAATTGTAGATATATTCCATAGCTTCTTGATCTTATAATCTTCATCAAGATTAGTCCTTTCAAACATGACTTCAAACACAAGTAGTTCTTCTTATATTTGCATCACAATGTCAAAGTCATGAATATCTTCTTTCTTGAAACATCTTCCTTGTACATAAAATACAAGCCTTTATAAGTATGTTTGTAACCTTGAAATCCATCTTCCATGCCTTGGTCCTTTGATATCCTCCAAGTTGTTCTGATCAAGGAGCAATCAAGGCTTGCTTGGCTCCTTGATCTCCATCAAACGCCATCTCACCATGAAGAGCGAAGGTGCTCTGAAGGTCTAGAATGCCAGGATGGAAGAGTTGAAAGACAATCTACACCACACAAGTTGAAAGAAGGCAGACTCCCTGATAAAAGGGCTTAGGATAATGTAGATCAAGGACAAGAAGCACAAAACAGAACAATTCGTGGTACCCAGCTACCTGATGGCACAAAATGCCAGAAGAAATCCTTTGCCTGCTGAGCTTAGAGAAACTGTAAGAAATAGAGAGAGTATGATCTTAGGGACAAATTGAATGTAGCAATCTCTAGAACACAACCCCAAAGAGTGGAACAGGATGGTCAGGGAAAATAAGAAAGAGACATTTGATGGCTCAATGATGTGATTCTTGGATTGTAGTTTTTCATATCAATGGCTCAATCCTCAAATCCTACCAAATTGAAACAAGTTCCCAAGACTCATCAAGCTGTTCAAGTTTAGTTATAGACTTGCCTATGTTGTTGATACAACATCAACCAATCTCTTGATTTGGTAGATTTTCAACACCGTAAAATAAAGTAATTGAAAATCCCTAAATGACGCTTTTCAAGAACCCTAGAAGTTCATGAAGAAACCCTCAAAGAAGTTTAATTTTGATCTTGCAAATTTAACTCTCACAGAGAAATGTTGTTTGTCATAATTGGATAATATGTTTTGAATACATAGATAAGGATCTATATATAGTATTTCAACCTTAATATAACCTAAAATTTGTGCTTGGGGTGTCAAAGATATAAAAGACCCCTTAGACTATCACAAACTACAAGCCAAAAGAACAAAAGGTCGCATTTGACCAAGGCTGTCAGAGGAGCATCTGGAGCCGAACTACAGTCGAACAAGAGATGGATGCTCACTAGAATTGGTGGCCAAATTTCACTTGTCTAGGGCTAGACAATGCACCAGACAGCTGTGCAGGACGATGAATGCTCCACTCCTTTTCATCTCCATTTTGCTTGTATTCTTGATGCCTTTCTGCTCACTCTTCCATGGCACTTTCATGGCATGATGTCAAGATTTCCAAGTCATCAATTGAAGAGATATTCCATAGCCTCATTCCTTCATTAGCTTCATCAAGTTAAGACTTAACATATAGATCTTTGTGGGGAAACTTCCAATCTTCAAGTTTACTTTGTCCAAACTTGGCATCAACAATAAGTTCTTCTTCTTGGATTTGCATCAATGTCAATGCCATCAAGATATTATTAATCTTAGAAAATTCATCCTTGTATTTAAAATATAAGTCTTCATATGTATGCTTGGTTCTATGAAATCCATTTTCCATGTCTTTGTCCTTTGAAAGGTTCTAAGTTGTTCCAATCAAAGTTTGTTTGGCTCCTTGATCTCTATCATTCCCTCTCACCTAAAAAAGATTTGTATTCAAATCTCCAAGTCTTAGATTGAGAAGAGATTGATTACTAAGATTGGTTGAAACATCAAGATATTATTTACCAAGTGACTTAGTGCTCTCAAACACATAATAACTCCTATTCCCCATGGAAGTTATAATATGAGAATGTCGAACCATTTCTTCCTTCAACGGTTGATGTCCCCATAAGGTATGATACAATATAGCTATAAAATTGAATTGCACTTTCATAAGATTAAGATTGTCAATACATTGCAACTTCAAGAAACATTTCCTTAAACTATCATTCAAATATCATCCCTCGATATCAAACATATGTGTAAAATCAAGAAGAATATAATTCCACATATTGATGTGATTCTTCCTGAACCTTTTTTGACTGGTTTGTCGAAAATTGCACTAAAGAAATTATTTCACCTAGGTTTCGTTCGGACTAATTAGAATGACCTATGAGATGAACTCTCATCAACCATCCTTCTGATTTGGAAGACTATTCAATACCCTAATTCCAAGTAACTCAAAGCCCTAGCATCATTCTACAAGAACCCCTAGAAGAGTTTTTGTAAGAATCTCACAAATCAAAGACCCAAATGTTTGTTGTGCTCAAAAAGCAGGAGAAGAAACATTTGTTTCATTTCATGGTTCTAAAAATTTTGTTTTGATACAAAGAAGAATGGCTTTTATAAGCTAAAAGGTAACAAAATAATTTGAAAATTAATTGCAATAAAGCCCCTAAACTATATAGAAGTTACAAGATAAGACTAGGGAAGAAAAAACAAACAAAAACGTTGCTGGAGGAGGCTTTAACCGACACCGATTGGAGGCTGCTTGGCGTTGAGCAATACTTTTAGGCGCCAGACAAGACAACAGGGAAGGCTCCGGACTTCCACTAGAAGAACAGTTGCAGCTCTTGAAGGTCTAGCAGGCACCAGATCATGCTTGATAGGTGCCAGATAGGAGGAAATCTTCTCCATTCTTCTTCACTTTGAACTCTTCTTTGTGCAGCCTTGTTTGTTCCTTACATTCCATGATTCCCTAACATGATTGAGGCATGGAATCAAGCTGTTTTTGGCCTTCAAATGTGGAGTAATTTCAGTAGTTCCTTGCCTCCATGTTCTTCCTTAGACTTAGGGTTTTTCACGGATGGCTTCAAGGTCAAGTTAGTTGTAATTCAAATTTCTTCACTACTTCTTGAACTTGAATTGTTGACTTTGCCTAAACTAATTCTTCCATGATTGTTATCATTGAAAATGAATCTCCCTTGATGGCATGAATGATCTTCATTCAATGTTGAGTTGCTCCTAGGATCACATCATACCCCCTCACTTCAAAAAGATTCGTGCTCGAATCTTCACTACCTAAAATTAGAAAAGACGATCACTAGTATGGATTCAAACATCAAAAGAAAACTTACCTCAAATCCGATGCTTTCAAGGTACGATGAATGCACTTCTTCATGGAAGTTTCACACAAAAACGTACTACCATTCCTTCCCTCAAAGGTAATAATATTTTCTTGCTTGACAAGTATTCCTTATCATCATAATAAACTCATTAGAAAGGCAACATAGATAAGGAATACCTTCACTTTAAGCACCAAAGAACACAAAATGACATCATTTAAAACACAAGGCATAAGTATCAAAAGTTGATGTCCACAAAAGGATTAAACAAAAAAGGCACTTACAAAGAAAGGGATTAAAACACGTTAAGCATCAAGAAACACCTTCTTTCCAACACAAGCACATGCTTTCCATCCAATTTATCAAGCATATGAATAAAATGAACAAAATATGATTCCTACATATGCTAGAGCTCACAAATTCAACAAGATGGTTCATTGCACTCATTGAAAGTTGGAAAATGCTCCAAGAAACTTAACAATTCTCCATAATTGGCACAAAACAAAGACTTTAACAGCACATTTTTCCAGCCTTTAGGCCAAATAAAGATCAAACATAAGTAATTTATTTCAATTTGTTCTACATGAGATTCATCATGTTCATCAAAGAACAAATTTTCATCAAAGAACGTCTTCTTAAAAGATAGTAACAAATATCCCCAAAGAATCATAGCTTTTGTTTTCTTATGTAACCCTAAGACATGCCCTTTCAATAATAAATACAAGATCTTGGGATTAACATATGTCACATGATTCAATCACGATTCTTAAAACTCAAGGATTCAATGAATTCTTCTTGAACACATAGAACATTCATTCTAGGCATACAATCATGAAAATCATAAGCTTTGAGTTTAAGAATCACAAGAAGAATTTTAAAGCAAGCATTCATGTTGCCACAAAATTCATGAAGTTTTAAAATGTTCCTAGAATTCAAGATCACCTCATTACTATTGCAACATGGGAGGAATTGTAAAGGACCACGAGGGATAGATATGCACCAAAGCTCTACTACAAAAATGTTATTCAAGGTAACAAAAGAGTGATTGGGTACTATAAAGAGCTGGAGTTTGCCTTGAAGGAAGATAACATAGTTGAGGATGAAGAAGATGAGAAGAATAGATTTCCCAATGGCTTGAATGAAGAGATGAGGGAAGAAATAGAACCACATGACTATGATGATTTAGAGGATATGGTACGAATGGCCATTAAGGTTGAAAGATACTTGAAAAGGACAAAGTCAATCTATGGGAAATCCTACTGTAGTTCAAGTCAAGGAAATACTTCGTCAACTAAGGTGCAAAGGGAAGAACACCACAAATTTATTGTGTGCAATGAACTTGAACGTGGTGTATCCCAATGCCCCACATGACTGAAGTGGGATTCAAAGAAAGAAGATTCCACCACCACAAATGAAAATGGTTGAAGAGGAACCACAATAATTTGTTGAGAATGAATGAACTCATGAGATTCCGATTCAAGAGAGTGTTGAGAGAAATGAAAAGAAAGAATAATCTCCAATTAAAGATAAAGAAGAGATGGCAAGTGAGGAACCTGAAAAACAAAGTGAGATGAAAGACGAGAGAGAGAAAGATGTTGAGTTACAAGAAAATGAGATTGAACTTGAAAACGTGACAAAGAAAAGCATGACATTGAAAATGAAGACTTAAGTATTGAAAAAGAGATTTCTCATGAGAAAGAAAGAGAGGATGAAAGTGATTTGGTTTTTAAGATGGACAAAGAGAATTTTATTTCCAATTTTAACATTAATAACTCTTTTTCTTGTGATCTTTTGCCACATTTTCATGAATTTGAACAGCTAATCAAGGTGAAAGATGGCAAGGACCACCTGATGATGAGTGGCATGTTGAAGTGGTATACTCTTATATCCATACTTGGGGATGAATTGGTGAATTTTGAACATGAAAGAATGTTGTCTTTGGTAAGGTATGAAGGTAGCAATGTTTATGAACTTGATAAGCAAGAAGCTCTTTTTAAATGTCTTGAACATAATGATTCCTTGTTTAAAGAAAGCATGTATTGTACTTCTTTAAGTCTTGTTACAGCTTTCATGGATTTCAAAATTGTTAAGGAGTCTTATGTGAACCATTGTGAACATAAAAATGCTTGTGGAAATGCACTTGAAGTTCATACACAAATTTTGTGGAGATAATCCTATAGGTATGATGAATCTTTGATTGGTGGAAGTGCTTTGATAATGTCCATAAATGACTTTTTGATCATTAAATTTCATGATAAGAACATGATAGAATATTCTTCTACTTGGAATTATTTGGATTTCTTATGGAAGCACATCCTTGATTCATATATGAGTAGACTTTCCAAATTTGTTTAGGATGATCGAATCTTTGACATTACCATTCTTGATAACAAAATGTATCTTTGTGTTCTTTTGTGTATATTTATTGTTGATCCTAAATGCTTGATTATCTTGTTTGGAATGTATTTCATTGTGAATCCCATGAAAAGAAAATCTATGAATGATGGGAAAAAGTATTTGATGGAAATTTGTGTTGAAGCTTGTTATGAGAAGAAATTGTCCTTTGAAGAAGTTAAGGAGATTCATGATGTTGATACTAACATGTTTATTTTGTGCTTAATCTCTGTTTGGCATATTTGGTGGAATTACATGGATGACATGGTTTATGTTTTGTGCCCAAAATAGAGAAATGTTGAGAATCTTGGAACACTTCTTATCTTTCATTAAGTATAATGTTAACCATATTGATGATAATGTGCAATATAGTATATGTGAGAGTCATTTTCTTGTTGATATTACATATGTGCTTGATGATTTAGATGGAAGACTTGTGTATGCATTGAAAAGAAAGTGTTTCTTGAGCTTAACTTGTGTGAATTCAACTTTTGAAGTTCTTTTGTTTAACACTGTATGGGGGCATCAACCATTGGGATTAAGGCTTGTTCTTTGAATGATATTGTGTGCCTTTGGTGTTTGTTTGCAAGGTTTAGGGAACTTTTGTGCCATGCTCTATGGGGACATAAGCCTTTAAAGTCGATGATTGGTGTTCTTAATGCCAGGATTTCGTTTACTTGGTGCTTCCCCTGTAAAGCTTCTCTGACATACCTTGGTTTCTTATAATAAGTTCCTTATTGCTAAGAAAGAGTACATATCAATAAAGAAAGATCACCACCTTCGAAAATAAGGGGATGGTAATGAATTCTTATGTTACACCTTCAATGGAGACACTTGGTAAGTATTCTTGGCACATTTCTTCAATCAATATTAAAGGTCATTCTCCGTTTCATGTAGGACTTGAAGATTCAAGGACGAATCTTTTCAAAGAAAGGGGCACTGATGGAGACCAATTGGCTTTGATAGAAATTTGGGAGCTTACTTAGAAGGATAAAATCCACATTTCAAAGTTGAAGATTTGAGGACAAATATTTTCAAAGAAGGAGGGAATGATGAGGTTCATGGAAGGAATGAAGCTTTTAAGGATCAACATTTCAAGTTTGAAGAAGGCATAAAGAAATTGAAGTTTGAGCATAAAGAACAACTTGATTTGAAGATCATTTTCAATATGGAAAAGTTTGATGAAAATAAAGAAGCTTTAAAGTCTTGGATTATGTAATCAATGCTTGGGTTGGAGAGCTTCATTTCTTGTCAAAATTGCATCCAAGTTAAGTGCAGATCAAAACTACATGAAGACTTGATGCAATGGAGCCAAAAGAGTGAATAAAACATAGATATTGAAGACAATCAGGCGCCTGTCGAAAAGCAGCCTATATCCTGACCAAATTTCACTTAATTTAGATGCCAAAACAGTGGCAATCTGGTGCTTTGTATTACAATTTATCCAGAGCTTGACTGCTACAGTAACTAATACAACTTCAACTTCTTTTACGTTTTGATGTTTTTTTATTGCCCTTTTTGTTATTCTAAAGGTGTTTTATGTCTTTAACACCAGAAGAAAGAATTATTAGGTTAGACTTGGGTTGAAACAATATAAATACATCTTTATTATGTAATTCAAAAACAACATATCATTTTATCAAAAACAACATTTCTTCTTGAGAGCAAAACATGAAAGGTCAAATTGATCTACTTGTGAGGTTTTCTTCAAGAACTAAATAGGGTTCTTAAGAAACTTCTCTAAGGCTTTCTTCACTTTGGTTTAGGGTGTAGAATTGTCTTTAAAATTCATTAGATTAGTTAAGGATAATCAATTTGAAGGTCAATCTAATAACTAAACTTGAATCAATTGATGAAAATCTTGGGAACTTATCTTTGTGATAGAATCTAAGGATTTGTGTCATTTATGTGAGAAACTTCAATTCTAAGGAATCACATCAGAACATCTTCCATTGCTTCAGCCCATACTTTCACTTCATTGTCAACAAGCAATCCATGCTGCCCTTTACTTTGTCTCCTTGTCCTTCTAAACCCCTGTAAAGAGTTACAGACATGGTTAGTGGCTCCTGAATCAACTATCCAAGTAGGAATGGATCCAGCCATCATAATAGACTTAAGATAGAGAACAATACCTGTGGAATTACGAGCTAAGTACTTGGGGCATCTAGCTTTCCAATGACAATTTTAGCCACAAGAGAAGCACTTCCCTTTAGGTTTAGCATTAGGCTTCTTCTCTAGATTAGGTGCTTGGGCTTTAGGGGGATCTTGTTTGCTTCTTCTTCGTCTTCTTCTTGAACTTCTTAGTCCTTGGACTAAGTCTGGAAGAAGAACTTTGAGTAAGGAGAGTATTAGAAGTGGGATTCATGATTTTCTCAACTGCCTGCAATTCATTCATCAGCTCAAAAAGAGTGTAGGCAAGCTTATTGATTTTATAATTAAACTTCAACTGAGCAAACAAACTTGCCAGTGATTCTTAGTCTCACAGTCAAAATCTATCCTTAGAGCCTCTACTTCGTGGAAGGCAGTCATCATCTTGAGCATTTACTCTCTAACGGACGCCCCCTTAGCCATCTTCGTGTTCATAATGACTCTAATAGCCTCTTGTCTCGTGAGACAGCTTTTGTCAAAGAACATCCTTAAGGGACAGATCAATGGCTTTTGTAGTTTTCATATTCTCGTGTTGAGCTTGCAACATGTTACTAATGAAAGCCAACATTTAGCACTTAGCCATTTGATCAGCCTTCAGCCAATCCATATTGGCTGCCACTTAATCTAGAGTGGAACCTTCCCCAACGGTGGGATATTGGTAGGTCAGAACATGCTTGTACCCTTCAGCAGAGAGTACTATGTTCATGGTCCTTTTGCAGTTCATTTAATTGATCCTGTTAACTTATTCTTGTTGAGAATAACGGACAAAGGACTGAAGGAACTTCCACCAGACATATTTTCTATAATAAATTGAAAAAACTTTAAACAAAAAAGTTTTTTGAATAAATAAACACATAATCATACAATTTAATGCTCAAATAAGACACATTGTTCTTTTCATATTGCCTTAGATTATAGTTAATCCTCAGACTATAATCAATAATACGGTGTCTTAGCATATTGATCTATGTAACAAATACAACAATACCTAATAACCAATTTGGCTCTTAGAAAACATTATAGAGCTTCATATTAAGGCTAATGCTTTTCTAAGTTGAGTGTATAACCAACACTTACCGAAATCTTTTAGTTTATCAATCTAGAGAAGTTCCAATGTAGACTGGCAGACACTAACACCTAGGTTCTTATGGAGAATTATCATATAGGGGGTCAGTCCTAGAGTGCCGCGAGAAAGCCATAACCTATTAACACAAACAAGTAATGGAAACAATGAGTTTAATTTAATCCACTGTATCTTTTAATTTGAGGATTATTATAAAATATAGTCTTGGTTTAATATCTTAAGAAAATATAGCTTTATTACACTACAACAAAAATGGGCTTTAGAAACACTTTTAAACGTCTTTAATTGGTACTTATAAGGACGTTTAATATTATTAGTGACCTTTATTTACGTCATAAATAATTGAAGTAGTTTTATTTTGAGACATTTATAAATATCCTCTATTATCACACATTTAGGGACCTTTATTTATGTGTTAATTGAGTTTTAAGGACGTTTAAAAATGTCCTTTATTAGACATTTAAGGACGTTTATTGACGTCTTGTAATAAATTTTCAGATATTTATAAACATCCTTAAATATATGAATTCGTAACCATACTAAGCGTCCTTATATGTTTTTTTAAATCTAATATTAATACATAATAGAATTAAGGATGTTTATTTGTGTCTAAATTGTGAACATATTAAAGACGTTTTAAAGTGACATGTATTGTGATTAATTAAGACATTTTCAAATTAATTTTACAAATTAATCATTACATTTCAAAAAAAAAAAAAAATTCAAGCCCAACAGATTAAAAAGAACCTTCAACAATTTATAGAATTATATTTAATTAAATCACAAAATGTTATATATGTTAAAAGTAAATGTAAAACGTCTAAAGAGAAAGTATACTACTCCCAGAACCATCCTATATATATTTACACACAAAAAATTTAATTGTTCTTCCATCAAGAAGTAATTTAATCAAAAAAAATGACAAAAATGACACTAGGGGCAATTTTACTAAGTGTGAATACTGCTTTCACATACTTCTCCAATTTATCGATCATCCATTGTTTCTACATGGTTCACAGTCATCTCACACCAGTTTTCCCCTGAACCAAGTATTTGCAAGCAAAACTAGGAAATAGAATTCATCAGGAAGTCAAGAACTGCAAGGTAATGGGGTGTGGATCTCAAAATATCTAACTTAGACAGTAAGAAGTTAACTTTTCAATCATTTCACGAAACTATATATGTATCATTGTGTTTAAGAACTCAATGAATTATTATTAATTTTTGTATTAGAACTATGTAAGTTCTTCATTTTCCAGCACAACAATCTGATAAAGGCAAATGTTATCTAGACACGCTTCTCTAGAGCAGCCACAGTTGTCTAAAGCAAACTTTCACCATGAAAATTTAACTCTAAGAAAAGCAAACTATCAGTGGCAGCGATGTTAATCTGAAGTACAGCTTTATTGTTTCATGAAATTGTAGATGCTCAGGTAGTATCATATCTCATTGTGCTACAAACCAGGACACGTTTTACATGATAACCGGGTAAAAATATTTGCCCCATATGCAGATGAATTTTACCACAAACTTCATATTAACAATTGTAAGTACCTGCCAGGAAGCAATCAAGACCTTGATATTGCTCCAAAGAGAAAAGAAAAAAAACAATTTACACAATGAGTAAGGATGTTGATGAAGCAGGAAGGAGAAAATGAAAAAAAAGTCCTCCACTAAGAGGACTCACAATTCCAAACAAAGTATGACCGAACTTTTGGTTGCTGCTAAACAAGCAGCCAGTTTTTTGCCCTGAAACAAGGACACAGAAAGATATGGCTTCTCTTATAAAAAAGATTACGATTGTGGTAGAATCCAAAATAAAAAAATGATCAAATGAGGAAACAAAGAAAATAGTATCAAAAACCAAATTAATTGACAAATCTGATGCAGACAGAGTGCCTAAAATTTTCAAGTACCATGCTGGAGTGATAAAGTTGTATTCATAAAATATCTATCTTATAGCAGCCGTAGCCTTATCCATCAATCTCAAAACTCCTGGTCTGCGATCAACCTGTACATAACAACACCAACACGTTGTTCTGATTTCATCAAGATTTAAAATTCAAAAGTGAAATAAATCACTTAAATCATCTTACAATTCCCGATTTGATTATTTCTTTGTATCTCTCAATCTTCTAGTCTTATGAAAACCACTACAAAACGTCAATAATTTCTGTATATGCTAGCATGATCATAGTTATAAAACCTTGGTCGAGCAAATTTACATGAGAAATATATCTATTACATAAAGCATAATTGATAAATTACCAGCTTTAATTTTTCATGTGATGATGAAGCAATAGTAGTGGCATTCTGTGCCCTTGTCTCCTCTTTGTTTTGTCCCTCCTGTCTTACCACCACCACCGACGGCAGTGCTAGCAAAAATGCCTCCTATGTATTGGTTGCTAATAGGATTACTCGACCAAACTTAAAAAAAAAAAAAATTCCATCTGCACTCAATAATTACTTCACTAGACAGGTTGTTCCAATTTAATGGCAAATTCAGTACCGCTGAAGTTTTTTCAGCTGCCATTAAGCTCAGTTATGCACAACCCAGCTCGTGAATTTCATTAGTACACAAGGACATTGCAGAAAAACAGAGCTAACCACTCACTGCTTCCTTATTTTTAGAAGGATCATTTACTGCATCAAGTTTATGAGAAGATACCAAACTCAAGAAATATACCATTAAAAATCCATTTCAGCTACCTCTACCTATTGTTTGGTTTTATATTACATCATAAATAGTTAGATTTTTAGGTTTCTTTTAATTTTTCTATTATTGCTGCCGTTATTGCTTTAGTTCTACCAGCCAATTCCTTTGCAAGATGGTTTCAGGAATTGATGGTAGCATCTTTTCATTGCCTTTCTCAAAGTATTCATCTAATTGCATTTTCATCTCTGAATATAAAACCAAGTAAATCAATAAAAAAGGTAGTTAGTGTATACAGTCCACTATGAAATGAGCTCAGCAAGTTTGCTTATGACTAGAATTACGTTACAAACGACTAAAAACTAGTTGCAAATGAAAGAAACAACTGTTACCATTGCTCAATTATCAATAACCACTATGCTAAAAAAGAAAATAAAATGATTTCTCTTTTGTTGATTCACTAAAAGAAAATACGGCTTTTCCAGAGATCATAAGTTAAGATCATCTCCTTGGTTCCAATTTCAACACAATTTCCAACAAAAATCAAACTGCAAAAAAGAAAAACATATACGAGCAATCAGAAACCCTCCATATCTCATACGGAAACCCAGCTCAAAAGAGGCTCTTTCTTGAAAAAATGAAACCCAAATCAAAGTTCTCAAACAATAACAAAGATAAAACCATATTCAACGGGGATGCCTAAATTACCTTCGTTGCTGACATCTTCAACCTCAACAAAAACTTGCTTGTCTCCGGATTGTTCCAATTTGGTTTCCGGTACAAGAGTCTGGTTCGAATCAGCATTAGGAATATTGTTTTGGTCCATAGAGTCATTGTCAGAAGTAGAGAAAATTTGAGCCTGGGAGGGAGAGATTTGAGAATTGGTGATTCAGAAGGAAGAGACCTCTGCGAGTTTCCTAGAGATATCCAGGTGGTTCTTAAAATGAATGTAACTTCCTACAAACAAGATCGGAATGAGCTTTATGCAGCCAAATTAAATTTTCAGTTTGCAGGCAGTCTGGTGCTAAACCTTCGCAACATATATAGTTAAGTTCGATCATTAATAAGGCGCTATTGGTTAGGGCAGGGTTTGGGTTTGGGCGTTTTGGTGAAGAAAGAGTGCTGATCTTTCAATGAAAATGTCAATGCACTCAAGTGAAGTGGAATCTTGATCTCTCTGTAAGGTTGAAAACAATTGTATGGAATCGAAGGTGTGAATTTTCAGGACAAGGAAGAGGGATCTGCACTATGGTGTGAATTTTTAGAAGGAAGATCGGGCCTCTGTGCTATGTGAATTTTCAGGAATTCAATTTTACAAAATAAACAAAACGACGTAGTTTCATGTTTAGAGGGAGAGCAAATGAATTTCTCCACACTTTTTGAAAATGCATTGGCTCCAAATATTGGAGACATAAATTCAATTTTAATTTCATTCATTATTACATTTAGGGACCAAAACAAAAGTTATTAAAGAATTGTATTTATTTAAATTAAATTGTTATTTTCTAAGATGTTTATAATCGTCTCTAAAACAATTTAATTAAAATAATTTTTTTCCAGACGTCCCAAAAAATTGTAAAAATATGGTATAATTTTCTAAATCTTTTAGTCTGGCAAGTCGTAATTGAAAACGATTCATGGAATGTGCCACACTGGTAAAGATCAATCTATCAATTCTCAGCTCCGAGTAGACTAACTAAATCAAATGAGATAAATATCTCATATTGACTTATTTGATCATGGCCATGTGTTTCATAGTCTCACTCTTCAAGAATTGCCAAACATCTCTCTCTTGTCATTTAAGAGGGACAAATTCTATCTTGGTCATTCAACATTCCACCACATAAATCCTGACATACTCAATACATGTCTTTATTATCCACTCAATTAAGAGTAATGTTTGAAAATACCAAAGTGTGCAATATTTTATATTAATCTCTAACGATTTCAAGTCAAAAGTCTAAACATAATTATCAAAATGAAAACACTCATGGCACTCATAACAATCCATGTACTGATTGCATGGCGGTTCAATTCAATACACTATACTCTTTGAACTTATGTGATGATTTGATATCCCATATCCATGACACAAGTCATCAACCATCACATATTGGCCTAAGCATGTCATTGATATCCAAATCTCAGCAACACTTGACTAGGGACGTTTTAAGAATAGAAATAAACTATTATAAGGATATTACATAATTTACTAAATAAAAGATAGATATTAAGAAAATTCTATAATGATATAAATAAGATCATGATACAAAGTTATGCTAACTAACTAAATCATCAAATGGTCTTAGGGCATATCCAATAATTTTATCAATTACACTAAGATCAATCACTCATGAATATAATGCCCATAGATCTAGTGTGACGATCATGTCTCTGCTGCTCACAAGTTTGGTCAGAGGATTAGTGACATTGTCATCTATTGGTACTTTGCATATCTTAACATGTCCTCACTCAATAATATTTTGAATGAGGTGGTATGGAATGTATGTGGTTGGATTGCTGGTGAGATCTTGGTTCCTTAGCCTGTGCAATAGCTTTATTGTCGTCACAATAAAGCTCCACCGGATTAGTGATATTGGGAACCACCCCAACGTCAATGATTAACTTTTTTATTCGAATTGCCTCTTTCGGAGCTTCAGAAGCAACAATATACTCAGCTTTTATAGTAGAATCAGCCACTGCTGAATTCTACTATAAAATTTTCCAACTGACAGCTGCACCATTAATTCAAAAAACAATGCCATCATCTTTATCGGTTTGAAAACTTGCATCAGTGTAACTAGTTACACTGAGCTCTTCGTAACCTTCAAATATTAGGAATGTATTCGTAGTGTTTCACAAATTTGTAAGGATATTGTTAACAACAGTGTGATGTGATTTGAGAAATTGAATTGAAATAAGATTGCAAACAAGATCAAATTTCACATGATTCAATTAAGGTTTGGTTTGGCTAATTAGAATGACCTATGAAGCAAATTCTACATCAACCATCCTCTTGATTTGGTAGACACATCAATACCTTAACCAAAGTAATTGATAGCCCTTTGCAATCACTCAAGAACCCTATAAGAGCTACTTGAATTCTCACACAACGATCAAAGATGATTTGGAAATTCTCTCATAGAGATAAGTGTTTATAATTGATCAAAGATTGTTTTGAATATAAAATAAGAAGTATTTATAGTAGAGACTCAACTAAGCCCTAATTACTTTGTTTCTGGGTGTTAAAGACTGAAAACAACCTTAAACAATTGACTAAAGACTAGTTAAAACCATACAAAACGTAAATGATTGACAACTAGAGAAGAGGTGTCCGACGCCGAATTCCCCAATTCTTGCTCTGTTTGGAGCCAGGCTGAGCCCCGAACATTGTGCCGGGTGTGCTCTGTAATGATGTTTATTTTGGCTCAAAACATCTCAGGTGCCAGATACAACAGAGTTGGAGCCGGATGGCCTTCTTCCTACATAGTTTCTTCAACTTTTTAGCTCCAATTTACCAAGCTTTCTTGTAGTTTTGAATTCCTTTCATTTTGGTTGAATTGTTGACATGATTTGGAGCTTTCTAACAATTCCAAGGTTGATAAATTCCAAAGCTTGGATTCTTCCCTGTTTTCATCAAATTCAAGCTCATTGAAGATGGACTCAAAATCAACTTGTGCTTCATTCTTTTGAAGAAATGTATTGAATGAATTCTTTAGCTTTGAAGCTCGTGCTTTTGTAATTGGTCATTGTGGCATTGAGGGAGCTTGGACTCCATCATTCCCCCGCTGTTCAAAAGGATTAGCCCTCAAATCAGCTTCATCTACATCAAAAGAAGATCAGTCACATTATACTTACCTTGCAAGTTGACTTTGTAGGCATTGTCATTGATCTTTTCAATTATTTGAAATGGACCATCGCCTCTTGGATCGAGTTTGGATTTCTGAGCTTGTGGAAATAATTCCTTGCATAAATGTATCCAAACCCAATCTCCAACTTCAAATTAAACTTTCCTTCAACCTTTGTCATGTTGTTGTGCATATCTTCGGTTTTGCAATTGCAAGTTCTGTCTTGCTTTGGCATGTAATTGCTTAACCAAATTAGCTTTCTTTACACCATCTAAACTTTGTAACTCATTCAAAGGTAAATGAGTCAGATCAAGAGGAGTCAAAGGATTAAACTTATATACAAATTCAAAAGGAGAGAAATGTGTCGATGAATGAATACATCTATTATTTACAAACTCAACAGAGGGTAAACAATCTTCCCCAGATTTCAAATTCCTTGTAATGATTAATCTTAGCACAGTCCCTAATATCCTATTGATTTCCTCCGTTGGAATATCGGTTTGAGGATGGCAAGTTGTAGAAAATAGCAATTTTGTTCCCAACTTTCTCCACAGCACTCTCTAAAAGAGACTCAAAAATTTTGCATCTCTATCACTCACAATAGTTTTTGGAATGCCATGAAGTCTCACCACCTCTTTGAAAAACATATTTGAACACGTAATGAAATGTGCCATTTTTTTAAATCGGTCAACTACCACAAGAATGGAATCTTTGCCTCTCCTAGTTTTTGGAAATCCAAGCACAAAATCTATTGAAACATCTTCCCATGGAACTTTAGGAATAGGTAAAGGCATATAAAAATCATATGGTTTGAGAGTATATTTGGCCTTCCTACACATGATGCATGCTTCACAAACTCTAACCACATCTTTTTTTCTATGAGGCCAATAGAAATGTTCTTTTAAAACAGCCAAAGTTTTTGTGTTTCCGAAATGTCCCATAAGTCCACCCCCATGTCTTTCCACAACAAGCAATTTTCTCAAAGAGTATTTTGGAACGCACAATTTATCTTCTTTAAACAAATAACCATGCAAGTAAAAATTCTCACCAGGATTCTTCTCACAAGCAACATAGCACTTCTTAAAATCATCGTCATCCATATATAACAATTTAATGAATCCAAATCCAAGCAATTTAGCTTCAAGAGTAGAAAGCAAAGTATGCCTTCTAGAGAGTGCATCAGCTACAATGTTTCTTTACCTTGTCAGTATTTGATGACGTAGGGAAACATCTCTATATACTCCACCCACTAAGCATGCCTCTTGCTTAGCTTTTGTTGTCAATTGAGGTGCTTTACAGACACATGGTCCTTATGGATGGCGAACTCCTTAGCCCACAAGTAGTGTTGCCAATATTGTAAAGACCTAACCAAAGCAAATAATTTCTTGTCATATGTAGAGTAATTCAAAGATGGACCACTTAATTTTTCACTAAACTATGCTATTGGTTTGCCTTCTTGCATCAAAACTGATCCTATACCCAATCCCAAAGCATCACATTCATTTCAAAATCTTTTGTAAAATTGGGTAGGGAAAGGATAGGGGCACTAACTAGTTTTGATTTCAACATTTAATAAGACTTTTCTTGTTCTTTTTCCCAACTAAACTAAACTTTTACCTTGATCATTTCAGTAAGGGGAGCTGCAATAGTATTAAAGTTAGGCACAGACCTTCTATAGAATGATGTCAACCCACAAAAACTTTTTACCTCACTTGCATTTTTTTTTAGTGTTGGTCAATTCTTGATTGCCTTAACTTTCTCGTCATCAACATGAATTCCATTACAAGGAACATTAGCCAAGAAAAATCACTTTAGATAAACAAAAGGAAAAGTTTTTGAAGTTCGCATAAAGTTTTTCACTTCTAAGGATTTCAAACACACATTTCAAATGTTCAACATGATCTTCCAAGCATTTACCATAAACTATGTCATCAAAATATACCACAACATACACACCAATACAATTCCTAGGAATATGATTCATTAACCTCATAAAAGTACTTGTTGCATTTGTGAGCCCAAAGGGAATGACTAACCACTCATAAGATCATGCTTTGTTTTGAAAGTAGTTTTCCACTCATCACCTTCTTTCATTCTTATTTGGCGGTAGTCACTTTTCAATTCAATTTTAGTAAAACAAACACTTCCACTAAATTCATCAAGCATACCATCCAAACGAGGAATGGGGAAGCAGTATCTTACAGTTATTTTGTTGATTGCTTGACAATCAACACACATAGGCCGCGTCCCCTCTTTCTTAGGCACAAAGAGCATCGGGACTGCCAATGGACTCAAGCTTTCACTTACAAATCCTTTCTCTTGGAGTCCTCCACTTGTCAATGCAATTCTTTGGTTTCTTCCGGGCTTGTCCTATATGCTGCCTTATTTGGAAGAGGTGCACCTGGAAGCAAATCAATTTGATGCTCTATCCCACGAATTGGTGGCAACTCCTTTGGTTACTCTTCAAGAAAAACTTCCTCAAATTCATGTAAAAGTGAGTTAATAACACTAGGACAAGAAGTGCTAGACTCATTGGAAGAAGATATCAAAGAATGCTTGATCATAAGTAATGCCATCGGCCTCATAGTCACAAAAGCTTCTTTTTCCTCTTTTTCTTTTGCATAAAAGTTCACTTTGTTTTTGTTTTCTCCCACTTTCCTTTTCTCTTCTTGCCTCTCATAGCTTGTTTCAGCTTTCTCTCTTTCTTTTCCTCTTTTATCTTTTTCTTTCTATTTCAGTCCACTCTCATTTTGTTTTCTCTCAACTTCTATTCCCTCTTTCTCTTTTCTCTCTTTGTCTTTCTTTTCTTTTTCTTTATAAAACTCTGTCATCTTTTCAAGCAATGTCTTTTGATCCACATAAGCCTCATGTGGTTTCAAGGAATTCAAATGAATCCTCTTGCCCCCAAATTCAAGTGTGTATTTGTTCTTGTAGCCATTAGATGCACTTTCCTATCATATTTCCAAGGTCTACCAAGTGACAAATGTGTTGTTTGCATGGGTACCACATCACATAACACTTCATCACTATACTTTTCCATAGAAAATGAAACTCTAACTTGTTTTCCCACTTTCACTTCATCACTATCATTTAATCATCGAAGTCTATATGGTTTTGGATGATCAATGCATGGTAATTTCAGTCTATCCGCCATGTACCAACTAGCAACATTGACGCAATTCCAACTATCAACAATCATGCTACAAAGTTTTCCATTAATCAAACATCTAGAGTGAAATAGATTTTCCCTTTGAACATCATTCTCCTCTTTTGTTGGAACACGTAAAACAATTCTAATCATCATGTGAAGTTGTCCCTCAATAGAATCATTCTCATCACTATCAATTGTATTCCCATAACTATAATCTTCTTCCTCCTTTTCTCAACAAGACTCCACATTGTCTCTATCAATCATAAAATTAACCCTCTTGTTTGGGTAATAGTGTGCATAATGTCCAAAAAAATGCATTTAAAGCACTTAACATCTCTAGCTCTATTAGGAGGATTGTGAGCTTTACCTTTGTCTCCACATATTACTTTGGTGTCATTCACCTTAGCCTTGGAGGGTTCTTCCATGGTGAAAGGCTTAAGTTCTCCTTGCTTCCTCTTAGGCCATGAACTTGTAGTCTTGGTTGCTGAATTTCCATGACTAAAAGATTGGAAGGTTTTCCATTAATGTGATCTCCTATTTTTGACTTGTCTTTCAATCTTGACAGCTTTTTGAACCATTTCCTCCAAATATTCATAATTTTGCAATTCAAGCATGTCTCCTATGTCCTTATTCAATCCACGTAGAAACTTGCCATAGTTGCCTTGGGTTCCTCTCCAACAAGATTACTTTGAAACATTGTCGTTTCTATCTCTTTATAATATGCATCCACACTCTTAGTACCTTGGGTAAGAGTTAGGACTTTATGATGAAGGTCTCTTTCTTAATGTTTAGGCACAAATGTCTTCCTTAATTGCACTTTCATATCCTCCCATCTTTCTATAGGTGGAGCATCTTGCCTTATTCTTGCAATTACCAAATGATCCCAAAATACAATGGCATAATCCATGAACCCAAAAATAGCCAATTTAAGCTTCTTTTCTTTAGAAAATTTGTGGATTTCAAAGATTGAATCCACTCTTCTTTCCCAATCTACACAAGCATTTGGATCATCTCCTCCATAAAATGGTGGCACCGTGAACTTGATGCTTCCAAGATTCTTATCAATGTCATTATCTCTACTTTGCCTTCTTGGCCTCTCTTCTCATACTCATCTTCATAGTCACCTTCATTACTATCATCCTCCTCATAATCCTCTTGTACGTTTCTTCATCTGGGTGGCACTCTCCAATGATGTCCCCTTCCTCTTCCTCTTTGATGTAGTTGATTTCTCAAAAGAGGTTGAGGATCTAATTCATTGCTATTCACTTTTCTTCCACTTGCTCCGATCTTGGATTAAAAATCTCTTCTCAACACTCTGATATTGTTAGAAAGGTCTCTTGACATTTCCCTTGACATCTTTCTCATTTCCTTAAAAAGAAAAGCATACCCTCGATGTTCTTCACCCATAACAGATGCTTGTGATGAAGGAGAAGCTTCCTTGTTCAACATCCTCACTTTCACTCTTGTATCACTAATGTTATTGGCTTTTTCTTCTCTCAAATGTTCTCACTTCACTCAGCCTTTTCCCCTCAAACTTTTCTTGAAGTTCTTAATAGATTAAAAAAGAATGTCAACTACCAAGTCAAGATACCAAGCAATCAAATAGTCAACAACGAATCCACTTATAAGAACCAAGGAGTTTAGAACATACATCAATCAACACAATTGAAATGATAATATACTTAGAATTCAAAGAAATAGATGGTAGGTATTTTGTCAAATACCTAGAGGTCAAAGAAAATTGTAATAAAAAAATCTCTGCAATGGCAATTTCACAAAACCAAGTCAATTTTGCATTAACCAATATCAATTCAAGTCCAAACTTATTTGCAATTCCTCTTCACACCTTTTAGTATTCAAATCAAATAATTCTCAATGCAATTCAACAACTTTTCAATCACTTTTTCTCAGATTTTCTTGCAAATTTTTCACACCCGGTTTTCTTTCTTTTTGTCTTTGTTTTTCTTTTCACAATTGATGGTGTAACACTCTTTCTCTCTTTTTTTTATATTTTTCTTTTGTATGGAAGGTAGAAGAAACACAAACACCAAACAAATTGATCCTTGTTTTCTACCTTAGGTTAGATCCACACAACAAATATCACAATTAGAAAAGGTAGGATAGATGTAGAAGAACAAAATAAAAAAGCAAACACTAGATCATGAGATTTCAATGAAACAAACATGATCCAAGCACACAATTGAAAGCAAATAAAGATAGTTCAAACCTTAATTGAAGAAACCATAGCTCTGAGACCAAAAGATGATGTGATTTTCGAAATTAAGTTGAAATTAGATTGCAATCAAGATCAAATTTCACACCAATTTCATAGTATTCAATTAAGGTTCGGTTTGGTTAATTAGAATGACCTATGAAGCAAATTCTTCATCAACCATCCTCTTAATTTGGTAGACACATCAATACCTCAACCGAAGTAATTGATAGCCACTTGCAACCACTCAAGAACAATAGAATAGCTACTTGAATTCTCACACAAAGATCAAAGATGATATGCAAATTCTCTCAAAGAGATAAATGTTTATAATTGATCAAAGATTGTTTTGAATACAAAATATGGAGTATTTATAGTAGAGACTTAACTAAGACCTAATTACATCTTTTTTGGGTGTTAAAGACTGAAAACACCCTTAAACAAATGACTAAAGACTAGTTAAAACCAAATAAAACATAAACGAGTAACAGCTGGAGAAGAGGTGCGGTGCCAGGCTGAGGGTAGGACACTGGGACGAGTGCTCTTTGGAATGATGTTTATTTTGGCTCAAAACATGTTAGACAAAGAATACAATGGAACTAGCACCGGATGACCTTCTTAATACATATTTTCTTCAACTTTTTTCTCCAATTCACCAAGCTTTCATGTAGTTTTGTATTCCTTTCATATTGGTTGAATTCTTGACATGATTTGGAGATTTGTAACCCTTCCAAGGTTGATGCATTCCAAAGCTTGGATTCTTCCTTGTCTTCATCAAACTTAAGCTCATTGGACTCAAAATCAAGTTGTGCTTCATTCTTTTGGAGAAATGTATTGAATGTCATCTTTAGCTTCGAAGCCCTTGCTCTTGTAATTGGTCCTTGTGGAATTAAGGGAGCTTGGACTCCGTCACATTCCAATGGCATTCCCTTGAATTGCCCTAGTATCTGCTTGTCATGCTAAAAGCATATGAAACATCAAGAACTATACATTACATACATGATAGTTTCAATGGTAAATGTATATGGAATTTTACATATGCATTGTCTCTCTTCATCTGTAGTAGGACATTATCCTTTTGAGAGATTTATGCCATGTGTCATGGGCAAGTATCCTTTCTTAGATTCTTTCATGCTAAACCTCTTTAGCACCTTGTCTATGTATGTACTCTAACCTAGGAGAATCAACTTTCTTGATCTATCTCTATAGATCCTTATACTGAGTATAAAATTTGCTTTGCCCATGTCTTTCATGGAAAAACAACACCCTAGCCAAGTTCCACAACGCAACACTCCATGTAAACTTTTAGACACAAGGTTCATCTTCATTTTTAATGTAGCCAAATTCCTTGACAGCATCATCCAAACGAAGATTCAAAATACAAGATGCTTGCTTTAATCTATAAATCGATTGTTGCAGCTTACACACCTTTCCAACATTATTTGAATCGACAAAACCATCAGGTTGTGTCATATACACATACTCTAGAAGCTTTCCATTAAAAGACTTAGCCTTGACTTTCATTTGCTAGATTTCATAATCATGATATGCTGCTGTAGCAGGTAAGATCCTCATGGATTTAATAATAGTGTCAGGTGAGAAAGTTTCATCATAGTCAATACCATGAACTTGTTTCAAACCCTTAGAGACTAATTGCACCTTGTATGTATGAATTTTACCATCCATGTTAGTTTTCTTCTAGAAAAAAGTGGTGGAATTCTTTGAGTGAAGAAAAAGCCAATGTCCAGACTGATACATGAGTGAAAGAGCGAATGATGAATAACGAAGATTCTCCTTCATCACAAGCTTCAATTATGGGTGAAGATCATAGGGGATTTACATACCTTTTGGAGGAGATGAAGAAGATTTCAAGGGTGATGACAAGAGAGATGTCAAGAGATCCTTCTAGCAATATCAATGACATGAGAAAGGACTTGAATTCAAGAGTTGAAATCTTTAAAAGAAAGGTAGATGAACACCAGTCCAGACCTTGTAGAAGACATGTCCAACTAATAGGAATGGGAGGTAATATCAACCTAGTTTTTCTAGAGAGCATCAACAAAGAAGAGTTGAAAGAAGAAATCATCAACAGAACCAATATAAAGGGAGATATGAGCTTGAGGAGTATCATGATGATGACTACTAGGACCATGTTGTGGAAGTGAGGCCAAGAAGGGATAGCTACTTATTTGTTACTCATGGTTGCAAAAGTGTTGGGGACAACCTTAAACTATTGGAGTTGAACTTGGTGGGAACTAACATCAAAGAGGATAGAGAGGTTTCAATGGCTATATTTCTCAAAGGGCTGAGAAGGGAGATTAAGAAAAGACTTGAGCCACACCTTTTTGTTGATCTTGAGGAAATGGTACAAATTAAAAAGATAATTAAAAAGAAGTCATCGCATAAGAGATCTTATGGAAGCTCAATTCATGTGTCTTCTTCATGAACTAGAGTGCCAAGCTTTTATTCAAGAGAAGAGGAACCTAAAGCTAAAGAACAAGAGGTGAAGGTAACTCATGGAGATATAGAAGGAGACACTAGCACAATTCTCTAGAAGTGAAGTGAAGCCACAAAAAGTTGGTGAAAGTGAACAAGTCCAAGAGGAAGTGAAGTAATGGAAGGAAACGAACATGTGCCACTTGTTGAACTAGAATCACAAAATGTACAAGTGAGGCATAAAGAAGAGGAAGTGAAAAAAGAGATGGAGGAGTCCCAAGAAGAGAAAGAAGATTTCTCAAGTGATGTAGAGAGAGATAAATTGCAAAATGAGGATGTGCAAAAAAAGAAAAGAGTAACATTGAGACAAAAGAGATGAGGCAGGAAAAAGAGCTTGTGATAGAGACCAAGGAGCTTCGATTGAAACAACTTGAAAATATGCTTATAAAGATAAAGTTTATGTTTCAAGACTT
>JAWZTD010012667.1:0-24267 GCA_035221335.1 Echites panduratus | reverse complement strand
ATAACTGAATAGGGATTATTTAGAATAATACATCTATTGCCAAGAGGGTTTTACTATTAAGTCACATACTTAATGACTAAAAGGCAGATGGTATTATTCATGGAAACATTATGTATAATAAAATCAATCTCATAAATACATTTCAATAAAAAAAAAAAAATGTAAATTATGTCATTGTACTAGCACATAACACTATCAAAATGGTAGTCCTAAGGAAAAAAGGAACGTGGAGAATGTGCGTGGACTTCACGACCTTGAATAAGTATTGCCAGAAAGATTCTTATCCACTTCCTAATATCATCCAAATGGTAGATTCTACTGCTCTGTATCACTGGCTATGTTTCCTGGATGCATATAAAGGATATCATCAAATACCCATGGCACTGGAAGATGTAGAAGCAACCTCTTTCATAATAGAGGTCGGGACCTATTGCTACACCAAGATACCCTTCTGATTAAAAAATGTTGGGCAGACTTGCAATGGGCAATGCACAAAATATTCAAAGAACAACTAGGTAGGAACATCGAGGTGTATGTAGATAACATCGTGATCAAGTCCAAGACCTTGAGAGACTTCATCAAAGACATATGGGAGACCTTTCAAACCCTAAAGGAAACACATATAAAGCTCAATCTAGAAAAATGCACTTTTGGAGTTTTAGTAGGGAAATTTCTGGGTTTTATGATCTCGGAAAGAGGAATTGATGGAAATCCTATCAAAATCAAAGCTCTATTGGATATGGAAGCTCCTTGAAATGTAAAAGATGTACAAAGTTTGATAATAAAATGGTAGCACTTCGTCGATTCATCAGTAAGATGGCTGATAAGGGGTCCAAATTCTATGTAGTGCTGAAAAAAAGTACAGGTTTTAAATGGACTGGTTAATGTCAGTAGGCTTTTGTCAAGCTAAAAGAATTTATGGGGAAGCCAAAACAATTAGAATCTCCAAAAGTAGGGGAAGAGCTCCTCATGTACCTCACGGCAATTGAAAAAGCTGTAAGTTCTATGCTTTTAGTAGAAAGATCAAGATAACAATTTCTGGTCTACTATGTAAGCAGATTATTGAGAGGTCCAGAAATTCGTTATTCAGACCTAGAGAAATTTCTGTATCTTATTGTGCTTACATCCAGAAAGCACAAACCTTCCTTTGAAGCACACTGAATTAAAGTCCTGACAAATTTACCACTCAAACAAGCGTTATCAAAAGCTAGAGCTCAAGAGAAATACTATGAAATAGTCCTTAGAGCTCTCCAGATATTAAATCGACTTTGAACCTCGAGGAGTAATTAAGGCACAAGCGCTGTCAGATTTCATGAAAGAATGCACCAGAGTTCCCACACTGGGTCAAAGGAAGAAGACATTTGGACCTTATACATAGATAGTTCAACTAAAAATGGGAATGCTAGGGCCGGCAATATATTGGTCAGTCTAGACAGGGATAAAAATACCTTACGCAATGAAATATAATTTTCCAACATCCAACAATGAGTCTGAATATGAGGCTCTATTAACAGGCCTATGATTGGCACAAGCTCTGAAGATTCGAAAGTTTCATTCAAAGTTCGATTCGCAAGTCTTTGAAAGTCAAATTGCTGGAACCTACGAGGTCAAAGAAAAGAACATGGTTTAATATACTTTAAAAGGTGAAACCGATGACCTCAAACTTGGAGTACTTTCTCATAGAACAAATTTGAAGAAGTCAAAATTTGGAAGTTGATGCACTGTCCAAAGTCTTCGAAGACCTTGAAGGTGATACTATTGTATACTAAGATAATGACATAATTTGTATTTATGCATTTTGATGTTATATTTATGAGATTGATTTTATTATATCTATTAATTCCATGAATAATAATATCTGCTTTTCGACATTAAGTATGTGACTTAATAGTAAAACTCTCTTGGCAATAGATATATTATTCTAAAGGTCCTGATGTGCTTTCTTCTGATCAAGTGATTGGTTGTGATCATCAGGTAATGTTATCACCATCAATTCCCGAGTTGCTTTTTCTTTTGTTCACAGTCTGGCCTTTGAAAATTTTTTTAGAGATTTCAGACATTAATGCATATGGCAAGGAGCATTAGAAGTCAGAGAGGGAGCAACTTTGAATTTTTGCCCTAATCTTCCTGATCAAGTTTTTTGTAAGTTCTGGATCTGGAGAAGAAATATTGAGGGCTTGACTGTAATCCGATCCTCTGTAGCTTTAAACTTCGTTTCTGAACAGTTCTTCTCAGCAGCGCAGGATACAATACTTATTTCTAGTTTCTTTTGTAATTTCAAGTGCAAATGCTCAATTTAAACTCCTCTTTCCTTTTGTTTTAAAACGAATATCATATCTTGCTTGAATTCTGTTTATTGAAACCTCTTGGCTTATCATGACAAGCATGATGAATGCTATCTTTCAAAGCATAAATAAATGACACATGGTATGCAGGATTTTTCCTCAATCAAGATTCAAATTCCACATAAAAAAACTTGATTCTCCTAGCTGATTTAGACATTAGATTTTTAAACTTCAAACTTGGACTTCAAAGACTTAGACATAGATATTTTTAAATAGCAAGAATTCCAAGGTTTCAGCAATTGCCTACCTTCAAGGTCTGCTAATATGTAGCGTGCCCCTTTGTGTGATTCTTGAATGACATTAAGACCTTCCCAACTTTCTTGCAATTTGGTTAATTGGCCTTGTTTGCATACGTCTGACCTTTAGAGGACCATAACCCCTACCACGAACTTCCTTTCTTTAATTCTTTTATTGAAAAGAGTTGTGATTTTCCTTTTATATCTTGTGTTAGCTTCTAATGCATTACTCTTGGCTTCTTCGAGGACATCTAGGTCTGCCCTTCTCTCCCCCCGTTCAAGATTGAATTGTATTCCGTGAACCTTAGGGTCTTCATGTTCTTCTCCACTGGGGGCATTGCTTCTGAACCAAAACATAAGCTAAAAGGTGTTTCTCTTGTTGCTTTCCTTAGTGTAGTTCTTTATGCTCACAGGATGCTGGGAATTTCATCCGGCCGTAAAGTCTTTTTTCCTCCTTTCTCCAAGGCTGTTAATCTTTTCTTGAGACCTTCTAGGATAGTCCTGTTTGTGACTTTCGCCAATCGATTTGATTGTGGTTAAGCTACCGATGCAGTCTTTGTTCAATACCTAGGTTTTCACAAAAAACCTTGAAAGATTCTCCAATGAACTGTCTAATATTATTTGAGATTATAGCTTATGTTTCTCCACACAAATGACTGCACTTTCTGTGAGGTTGTTGACTGGTGAAGTATTCTATTGCCACGATCAGGAATTGTAGACCTCTCATTCCTTTTGGAAATGGCCCTAAAATGTCAGTTCCCCAAATGTCAAATGGAATAGACGCCCTTATTAAGTGGTATCTTTCAAGAGGTCTATGTGATTTGGTTTTGTGTAATTAGCAGCTTTTACATTTCCTTATGAACTCTTCTATGTCTGTTACCATAGTAGTAGAGTAATATCCTGTCTTGAGAATCTTTTTGGCCATCTTTTTAGCACCAATATGGGATCCACTAATTCCTTTGTGTATTTCTTAAATTGCTTTTTGAGATTCTGGTTTGCCGAGGCATTTAAGCAATGGCCAACTGAAATACATTTGATAGACCCCGTCATTTCCAATAAGCACATACATTGGAGCCCATCTTCCGATTTTTTGAGCTTCATTACTGTATTCTGGGAGTTCTCCGTGTTTGAGGTATCGATACACAAGATATCTCCAATCCAACTGATCCTCAATCACTAGGTTTTCTTCAGAAAGTATACAGGGTTGTTCAAAACATTCAAGTAACAACTTCCCTTTGGCCCCTTTGAGGTCTTTGATGATTTTGGATAAGGCGATGGGTTCCAAATTTTTGCTTCTTGGAATTTGATCTATCAAAAAGTATTCCAAGTTTGACGTCATGTGCTTCTCTTTTTCCAAGTATCTGGCCATGTTCTTTTCTTTGGCCTCATAAGTTTCGACAATCTGGGTGGCTATGACTTGTGAATCTACTTTTGCATGAAGCTTTCAAATCTTTAGAGCTTGTACCAGTCTCAAACCAGTTAACAAAGCTTCATATTCTAACTCATTGTTGGATGTTGGAAATTATATTTCACTGCATAAGGGATTTTTATTCCATCCGGGCTAACCAAGATAATCCCTCCTTCATTGCCTTTCTCTGTTGAATTGTCTGCATACATGTTTCAAACATATTCTTTCTCTACTCCAGCGAGGTCCATGGGCCTTTTGTTGCATTCATCAATAAAGTTTGATATTTCTGGCTCCTTAATTACTCTGCGATTCCCAAAATCTATTTGATACCCAGAGAGTTCTGAAGACCACTTCATGGTCCTACCTGAGAGCTTTGGCTTTGCTACTGCTTGTCTCGAAGGCCGATTTGTTGAGACCTTGATCCAATGTGCTTCGAATTAAGGCTTAACCTTTCTGGATGTAAGGAAAATGAGGTATAAAAATTTCTTGAGGTCTGAGTAACGAACTTCTAGAGCTCTCAATAGTCTACTTACATATTAGATTGAAAATTACTGCCTTGACCTATATACTAAGAGCACAGAACTTACAGCCTTTTCAGTTGCCGTGAGGTACATGAGGAGCGCTTCTTCGACCTTTAGATATACAAATTGTGGCAGCTACCCTAAAAATTCTTTCAATTTGGTAAAGGCTGATTGACATTCTTCGATCCATTCAAAACCTGAAGGTTTTTTCAATAAGTCATAAAACTTGAATCCTTTGCCAGCCATCTTGCTGATGAAACTATTGAGTGCTGCCATTTTTCCAGTCAGACTTTGTACCTCTTTTATATTCCGGGGAGCTTTCATATCTAATAAAGCTATAATTTTGTCTGGGTTTGCATCAATTCCCCTTTTTGACTTCATAAAACCCAGAAATTTCCTCTTTGAGACCCCAAAAGTGCATTTCTTTGGATTTAGCTTCATATGTGCACTTTTTAGAGTCTGAATGGTTTCTCGAATGTCCTCAATGAAGTCCACTGAGGTCATAGACTTGGTTATGCTATCATTGACATATACCTCAACGTTCCTGCCAATTGTTCTGCTATGCTTCTATTGATTCCTTTGAGACTAGTCAGTTTCTTGGCAAAGACTTTCAAATTCTCCTATTTATGAGCTTTCCCCTGATTATGGCAGGAAGGGTGTCTCCTATTTTGATCCCTTTCAATGGGAATTCCGTGTTTATTAACACATTTTCACTTTTTTAAGCAGTTTTAACTCTCGACCTTCCGTCTTCTTTTAAAGGGTCCATTAACTTTGTAGCCAATTGTTCATCAATATGAATCTCAACATGGGTCCATTAACTTTGCCTGTGTCTGTTGAGAGTGATCCAGGCTGGTATTACTTTGACCATGATGTAGTATTTTGTAAGTGAAATCTCTGCTTGAAGGTCCATGACTCCCTTTCTGCCCGGAATGACATTATAGGTTCTAGGAGCATCCACAATTGGCCAGTCCATGACCTCCCTATACTTTTCTCTCCAATATTTATTGTTGGTGAGACCTTCAGGATTCCTTCTACATATGTTCTAGACCTGTTGAAGCTTGTGAGTGCGGTATCTATTTGAATCAATGAACAACTGTTGAACTAAATCAGATCAAACTTTCTCTTGTACATAACGTTTACCACACTTCCGGTGTCAGCTAGTATCTTTCTCACCAAGAAGTCTCCTATTTGTGAGGAGTCAATCAAAGGATCTACGTCTACACCTCGTTCTCTATTAGACCTAAATTCAATTGCATTGATTTCTCTCACCGGAGGTCTTTGTTACTGTTCTTGTGGTCGCTGATCGGCTGGTGCTCCTACTTATGCTCTTAACTCTTACAGATGTCCTTCCTTGATTAGTCTCTTAATCTCTCTTTTGAGGTCGAAGCAATCCTCAGTAACATGACCATAGTCTCTATGGTATTAACGGAACTTATTCATGTCTCTTTTAGCTACTGAAGATTTGAGAGATTTGATCATCAATTTCTTTTCTATTGCTACTAGAATTTCTCCTCCCGACTTTGTTAATGGTAGGATCATGAGGTTTGGAAAGTTCTTCTTTTTTTTTTTCTGGAGGTCCTCTCTTTGATAAAGGATCCGTCCTTTCTCTTTTCCCCAAAGTGTGCTTCTGCTAGGGTTTTGACTCAATTGGCTTTTCAGATGGAGGTGTAAAACTAGGTATCTTCTTTTGGATTGTTGTCTCGTCTGCTTTTATCAACCTTTCTAGGAGTGTTTGTAACCGTTTTACAATTGTAAACTCCTCTTCGATGAGCCTTAATGTTACATACCCCTTTGCAATCCTTGTTTGAAGACTGATATATAGCATCATTCTTCTGCCTGATTTCTATAACTTCATCATTGAATCAACTTTAGTAGCCTATCACTTATTCTCAAATTTTCTGTTTGATAGATAATAGGTCATTGATGTCTTTCTCACACCTCTAGCAACATTGATAGTTCTTCAGAAATTGGCCCTTGAGCTGATTCCAGCTTGAGATACTTGCGCTACAAGTCTCTTGAATCAAGATTGAGCTTTCATGGTTAATGTGAAACGAAAGGCATTGTATTTCACATGATATACGTATTCAAACATTTCCATATACGAAACGTACTCGTCTATATGGAGTTATGGCTCCGTTGTCCCATGATATTTTGTTGCAATTTGAGGGGGTTTGAATCCAGGAGCCATTTTCTTCAGCCTAATAGCATCTACGAAGGGTGATCGTTCTACGAGGTCAATCCCATTCAGCGATTCCGGGCATTGTACCTCTTCAAGATTAACTTGAGGCATTTTCCTGCCCCCTACTTGTTAGGACTTCCATGTTCTTACTTGCTATTTATTCTAATCGATCATGTTGATTTGGAATTGTTTCGCTTGGATGGATTCCTTGGCTTTCCTTTCTCTGACCTTGATTTCAAGATATTGCTGCTCTATTGAGCTTATCTCTTAAGTCATACTCCCATTTTGGAGAGTTTCTCTCAGGTCGACAGAAGGTTGATTTCCCTTATTAATATTTTGTCAACCCCAGGTTGAGATCATTAGTGTTGACTTGGATCTTGTTGAAGGTTTTCCTCCCGATCTCCATTGGGATAGGAATTGTCTTTGGAATTCTATACTGTAGATCTTGCTACCCTTCGTCGTTCAAGATCCTTAGAGGACCTTCTCTCGGTCCGGTGAGGTTGGGAAGGTAGCCTTCCCGTGGACACGTAGTCCTTTCTTTCTGTTAATCCTTTTAGTACTTTTACCATTCTCTCTAGTAAACGTTCGGATACAGTGATACGGCTTCCACTTGATCTTTGTGGTTCGTGGGATCGTCTAGGTATCAAACGATCAGCATTGTGCCTTTCTTGATGAACTTCTTTAGGTCTTCTGGATGGCCTAGAGCTAGTTGGTTCTACATTTTACTCTGGTACTTGCTTCGATACTTTTGGAGGTTCCTCCTTCAGAACAACCGTTGAATGCTCTTCTTTATTAGCCACAACGATGTGCAAAATTTGGTCTTTCGAGAACGTCATTGTTAATTACATCCGTGCCATGGCAGTTTTATTTTCTTTTCTGAGAAAAGATTTCTAATATTTTTACACAGACGGTACCAAAAGTGATGGGGCCAAATCGGTCCTTCGGGTCACCCTATTGCTATGATGATTGTAAGAACAACCAGAGAGGAAAGAGATCACCGGAGAGGGCTATTGCCCATAGGTACACTCCGACGATGAAGTCAGTCACCAGAAAGAGTTGAAAAAGATAGAGAGTATACATTTGTAGACTAAAAGTATTCTCCTAAGCTTTTTATTCGTGATCATGGTCTGTTATTTAGGTGGAGGCTAATCAATTTCCATTAATTCAGCTTGTCCTGTTGGAAATCAATTGTATCCCGTGTGATCTGGTGTGATTGAAAGAAAGTGTATGTAGTTAATCTTTAATCATATTCTCCCTTTAGGAGTTTCCTTGTTGGAGTGTGTTAATTTCCCTTAACAGGTCTTGGTAATTATTAGGGAAACATTTTATGACCTCCAGAGGTCTTTATGGAATTCTCTAGCTACCATGATGATGGCCCAAGACCTTCGAGGATGTCCCTGGAGACCTATATCTCTACCATAAGTCTCTAACTTATAGGTCATGATATTGAGATAGTAGGAGGTCGTGGTCATGTAGAAAGACCTTTATAAGGTTTTATGTGTGTATGTTTATTGACCTTCTTAGGTCTAGATTGCAGAGTAGACCGGGTCAGATATTTACTTTTTGGTCTGGGTTTATGAGTAGTTGGGTATAGTTCTTTGGGTTGTACCTGTTTTGCCCATCACCCAACATTAAGATTATAACTGATTGGGGCCAAATTGGTGAACTGAGTCACCCCACCACCTTGACGCTTGTAAGAACTACCAGAGAGGAAAGAGGTCACTGGAGCGAACTATTGCCCTTGGCCTCACTCCAACGATCAAGTCAGTTACCAGAAAGAGCTGAAAAAAAGGAGAGTATACACTAGTAGACTGAATGTATTCTCCTTACCTTTTGATTTGTGATCATGGTCTCTTATTTCGGATGAGGCTAATCAATTTCCTCTAAATCAATAGTCATGTGCTGATGGAAATCATTTATATCTTGTGTGATCTGGTGTGATTGAAAGAAAGTATATATTGTCAATCTTTGATCATAGTCTCACTTTGGGAGTTTCCTTGTTGGAGTGTGCTATGTTCCTTTATCGAGGCTTGGTGATTGTTCGGGAAATATTTAATGACCTCCACTGGTATTTGTGGAGCTCTTTGGAGAACTTGATGATGGCCAAAGAACCTTCAAGGATGTCACTGACGACCTATATCTCTGCCATAAGTCTTTGACTTGTAGGTCGTCTATTGAGATAGTAGGAGGTTATGGTCATGTAGAAAGACCTTTATAGGGTTTATGATTATATGTTTATAGACCTTCTTAGGTTTGGACCGTAAAGTAGAGCGGGTCGTATATTTACTCTTTGATTCGGGGTTTATGAGTAGTTGGGTCGGGTCCTTTGGGTCGTACCTGTTTTGCCCATCACTACCCCCTTTGAGCTCAGCTACTTGAAAATATTAAATGTCTTGAAAGTTTGATTTTTATAATTTCAATCAATGTACCTTTTCGTTTAGAGTTTATTGAAGGTCGCTGGAAGCTCAATTGTCTAACTGTGTCGTTTAGCTTGCTTGATTTGATAGTTGTGTTGCTTACTGATTTTAGCAACCAACAGGAGAGGGTAGCGTCTCTTGGAACTTTCTTCTGAAACTTAAACAAAACTTAAACGCCCGCCAAAAAATCCTTAGGATACGAAAAGATTTAACCTTTTGATTTCCCTCCTTTATTAAATCACCTTCTCTTCTGATTTCCCTATTTTACTGCTTGATCCTTTCGGAGGTTCTTTGCTTGTTTGAAGTTCTTCTTTCTCTTTTTCCCTTTCACTTCAATTTCTTAAGAGGTTTTTACTGCAATGGCGTTCTTGGGCTCTTCATCTTCTGAATCTTTTAGGGTCAGAGCTGAAGATTTAAACTTTGAGAGGGATTAGACTATGCTTCCTCCAGAAGTATTGGAGAATATTGTAGGGAAACTCTTCCTTACTGAAGCCGATTTGGCTTGGTTTGTACTTCTTGGCATCGCACCTTTAGGTGGTATGATCCCTTTGGTCGAGGCCTCTGTTGCCGTTGTCAAGACAGAACCTTTTTCTGTAAATTTACTGGCTTTCTCTCCCTCTTTGCTTTTTTTTTTTTATTTTTATAATTTTCAGCTCAACATGTATACATATTTTTCAGTTACTCGTTTTGCTAAACAGTTATTATGAAGAGAGAGAAAAATTATGAGGCATTAGATCGATAGCCTCATCGAAGCTTTCAAGGATTGGCTTCTTGCATACAGGCGAGACACGGATGGATTGGAGGAGAATTTTGCTAGAAACGGGAACTTCAGGGCGAACTTGATTTGGCCTCTTCGACCGAAATTTAAAAACCATATGAAGAGGTTGATGGAGCCTATTATTGTCTCTACATATGTGTAGATGTTTGATAGGCTTCAAAAGCTTAATCAAGAGCTCAAGCTAGATCCTCAAATGCATCAAGCTCTCTATTATTCGGTGCTTGCTCAGGAAGTGTTTTTTGGACTGGACGATGACCTTCCATTCAACGAATTAGAGGCTCTCCTCCCCAAGACTTGGTTCCTGATCAAGGAGTGGCTGTTTTCTGATTCAACTGTTAACCAATTTGCCTAGGTAGCTTCTTCAGAAACAGTGGAACTCGTGCAGCAAAAGCGAGGAACTAAGGCGGGAGAGTCTTCCTAGTTCTTAACTTGTCTCTTTTTTTTTTTTTTTGACATTGTATTTTTTTTTGCTCTGATTGTAATCAGATGCTGCCTTTTTGTAATTTTGCCTCCCAGAATCTTTTTACATTCCTTGTTTCCAATATTTTCTGTCTTTAGGATTTGCGACGAAACAGATTCCATATCCAACACCTCGCTTATAATATCCTCCTTGACTAAGACTAGGATATAAATAGTGTCGAAGAAAAGTAATTATCAAACTGTTCTCAAAGCGTCACGAGCTTAATGTGAACAAAACTTGCAACTCATTTAAACTTTTTGCAAACCTTGCTAAAGAAATAAATATATGTAGAATTCAAGAACATAGGTTTTTGACCTTAATAGCTATGTTCTCCAAAATCGAAAACCCTTTTGGCAAGCTGTTTTCATTAATTCAAATTCCATTAGCGAGCTTGAAGAGCTTAGTGTAAACCCTGGAATGAAACTTTGAATGTGCAGAGTCTGTTATCTTGAATTCAATTTATCAAAGTTGTCTTGGCAAAAGAAAGAAGTTACTTCGATGGAGCAAATTGCTCTTCAAGGGCTTATAATGACTTCTCTAGGCAAATGTCTAAATAATTGATATTGAAACCTCTGAAACTCCTAAGATAGATGTTGACTCCTCAGGTAAATGTGTCATGACTTTCCCTGACCTATGGTACCTCTTGTATATCCTTTGATGAAGCTCTCAAAAATTTCTAGACTAAAAAAATAGACCAAGATCCATCTGCTATGTAGCCTCCTTTGAACAAGGACCTGAACTATTCTAATTAGGGTTTTGAAGGTCTTTTGGCTGAAACTTCTGGAATTGTGGATGCTGAGGTGAGAAGATCTGAAGATCCTGATGTGCTTTCCTCTGATCAAGTGATTGGTTGCTATCTTGCAAGTAAGGTCATCACCATCAATTCCAAAGTTACCTTTTCTTTTGCTTACAGCCCGACCTAGGAAAAGGTCTTTAGAAATCTCAGACTTTAATGCACAGGGCAAGGTAGATTATAAGTCAAAGAGGGAGTAGCTTTGAATGGTAGCCCTAATCTCCCTGATCAAGTTTTTGCAAGTTCTGGATCTTGGGAAGAAATATCGAGGGCTTGATTGTAACTCAATCCTCTATAGCTTTTTAAACTTCTTTTTGAGCAGTTCTCTAGATACAATACTTATTTCTAGCATCTTTTGAGATATCAAGTGCAACCACTAAATTTAAGCTCCTCTTTCCTGTTGTTTCAAAACGAATATCATATCTTACTTGATTTCTATTTGTTGGAGCTTAATAGCTTATCATTGCAAGTATGATGAATGCTATCTTTGAAAGTATGAATGAATGACACATAGAATGTATGATTTTTCCTCAATTAAGAATCAGATTCCACATAAAACTTGATTCCCTATTTCGGGGATCCGAAAACTATATCTTTAAACTTTAGACTTGGACTTCAAGACTTAGGCATAGAAGATTTTTACATGACAAGCATTCCAATGTCTCAGCAGTTGTTTACCTTCAAGCTCCGTTCATATGTAGCTCCCCCCCTTGTGTGCTTCTCGAATGACATAAGGACCTTCCTAACTTTCTTGCAATTTTTTTAATTGTCCTTGATTGCAAATGTTTGACTTTTTGGTTACCATATCCCTTACAACGAACTTCCTTTCTTTAGCTCTTTTATTGAAAAAAGTTGTGATTTTCCTTTTGTATCTTGTGTCAGACTCTAATTGTTTCCTCCTGGCTTCTTTGAGAAGGTCTAGGTCTACCCATCTCTCCTCCCACGTTCAAGACTAAATTGAAATTAGTGAGCTTTAGACTTTTCATGTTCTTCTCCACTGAGAGCACTACTTCTAAACCAAAACATAGGGCTGAAAGGTGTTTCTCTTGTTTTGGGAACCATCTTCTGAATTTTCTAGCTTCCTTGCTATCTTTTGGGAGTTGTCCTTGTTTAAGGTATCGATACATAAGATATCTCCAATCCAACTAATCCTCAATCACTAGGTTTTCTTTAGAAGCCATACAAGATTGTTCCAAACATTCAACTAACAACACTCCTTTGGTCCCTTCGAGGTTTTCAAAGACTTTGTATAAGGCGTCGGCTTCCAAATTTCGGCTTCTTGGAATTTGCTCTATCAAAAGGTATTCCAAGTTTGAGGTCATGTGTTTCACTTTTTCCAAGTATCTGACCATGTTATTTTCTCTGGCCTTGTAAGTTCGGCAATCTGGCTGGCTATGATATGTGAAGCGACCTTTGTATAAAGATTTAGAATCTTTAGAGCTTGTATTAGTCTCAAACCAGTTAACAGAGCTTCATATTCTGACACATTGGTAGATGCTGGAAAATTATATTTCACTATGTAAGGGATTTTTATTCCATACGAGCTGACCAAGATAATCCCTGCCCCTGCATTGCCTTTCTCTATAGAACCGTCTATATACATGGTCCAAACATCTTCTTCCTTTGCTCCAATGAGGTCCATGGGCATTTTGGAGCATTATTCAATGATGTTTGATAGCGCTTGCACCTTAATTGCTCTGCGAGGCTCAAAATCTATTTCATACCCTGAGAGTTCCAAAGACCACTTCATGGTCTTACCTAAGACCTCTAGCTTTGCTACCTCTTGTCTCAACGGCAGATTCGTCGAGACCTAGATTCGATGTGCTTCGAAGTATGGACTAAAGCTATTTGGATGTAAGCACAATGAGGTATAAAAATTTCTTGAGATCCGAGTAACAAACTTCTGGACCTCTCAATAGTCTACTTACACAGTAGACTGGAAATTACTGCCCTGACCTGTCTACTAAGAGCACAGAACTTACAACTTTTTCAATTGCCTTGAGGTACATGAGGAGCTTTGCTCCAACCTTTAGTTATACCAATTATGGCGGCTTCCCCAAAAATTCTTTCAATTTGTTGAAGGTTGATTGACATTCTACGGTCTATTAAAAAACCTTTATTTCATAAAACTTGGATCCGTTGTCAGCCATGCCGACGAAACGACTAAGTGCTGAAATTTTTCCAGTTAGACTTTATACCTCTTTTATATTCTAAGGAGCTTTCATATCCAATAAAGCTCTAATTTTGTCATGGTTTGCATCAATTCCCCTTTCTGAGATCATAAAACCCAGAAAGACCCCAAAAGTGCATTTTTCTAGATTCAGCTTCATATATGCACCTTTTAGAGTCTGAACGGTTTCTCGGATGTCCTCAATGAAGTCCTTTGAGGTTTTAGACTTGATTATGAAATCATCGACTTGATTATGAAATCATCGACATATACCTTAATGTTTCTGCCAAGTTGCTGTTTAAAAATTTTGTGCATTGCTTGTTGTAATTCTGCACCAGCATTTTCAATTCGAAGGGAATCTTGTAATAGCAGTATTTCCCAACCTCCGTTATGAAAGAGGTCATTTCTACATCTTCCAAAGATGGAGCTATCTTATGATATCCTTTATATGCATCCAAAAACACTGCCATTGATATCCTGTAGTAAAATCAACCATTTGATTGATACTAGGCAGTGGATAGGAGTCTTTCTAGCAATACTTATTTAGGGTCATGACATCCACTTACATTCTTCACATTCCTTCCTTCTTTGGGATCACAACTGGGTTTGCTAGCCACTCTAGGTATGAGACCTCTTTCGGTATTCTGGCTTCAAGAAGAGCTTGGACATCTCTAGCTATTATCTCATTTCTTTTGGGAGCGAATGTCTGCTTTTTCTACTTTACCGGCTTCACAATAGGTTTTAAACCGACTACATGCTCTGCTATACTTCTATCAATTTTTTCAAGTACAGTCAGTGTCCAGGTGAAGACTTTCAAATTCTCCTAGAGTGTTTTCACTTGCTTTCCCTGATTGTGACAAGAAGGGTGTCTAATATTTTGATCCCTTTCAATGGGAATTCCATTTTAAGAACACTTTCTTCCTTTTTTGCTAAGCTTTAACTCTCGAGATTCCGTCTTCTTTTGAAGGGTCCATTAACTCTGTTGCCAATTGTTCATCAATATTGACCTCAACATGGGTATCCCCTTCCATGAAATACCACTCAGATGCAATCTGCTTGTCTCCATTGAGAGTGATCAACGCTGGTCCTATTTTGATCCTTATGTAGTATTCTATAAATGAAATCTCTGCTGGAAGGTCCATGACTCCCTTTCTGCCCTGAATGGCATTATAGGTTCCAGAGCATCCACAACTAACCAGTCCATGACCTCTATTATACTTTTCTCTCCAACATTTAATGTTGTTGAGACCTTCAGGATTCCTTCCTTCTGTTTATTTTCTGGACCCGTTGAAGCTTGTGAGTGCAGTTTCTGTTTGAATAAATTACCTCCTTTCAAACTCCATTTGATCAAATGCTCTCTTGTACAGAATGTTTACTGCATTTTTTGTGTCAACCAGTATCTTTCTCACCAGGAAGTCTCCTATTTGTGAGGAGACAGTAAAAGGATCTATGTTTGCACCTCGTGCTCTCTTAGACCTCTTTTCAATTGCATTGATTTCTCTCACCGGAGGTCTTCGTTACTATTCTTGAGGTCGCTGATCTGCTGGTGCTCCTGCTTGTGGGAGGAACTCTCGCAGATGTCCTTCCTTGATTAGTCTCTCATTCTCTCTTTTGAGGTCGAAGCAATCCTCAGTAAGATGACCATAGTCTCTATGGTATTGAGGGAACTTATTCATGTCTCTTTTTGCTACTGGAGATTTGAGAGGTCATGGAGGTTTGATCAGCCTTTTCCTTTCTATTGCTACCAGAATTCTTCTCTTGACGTTGTTAATGATTGGATCACGAGGTCTTGAAAGGTCTTCTTCTTTTTTTTTTGGAGGTCCCCTTTTTGATAAAAGGATCCCTCCTTTCTCTATTTCCCGAAGTGTTCTTCTGTTGGGATCTTGCCTTAGTTGGCTTTTTGGATGGAGGTGTAAAACCAGGGATCTTCTTTTGGATTGTTGTTTCATATGCTTTTATCAACCTCTTTAGGAGTGTTTGTAACTATTTTACAATTGTAAAATCCTCTTCAGCAAGCCTTAGTGCTACATACCCCCATGCAATCCTTGTTTGATTGATGTTATATATACAACATCATTGTTCTACTTGATTTTTGCAGCTTTAGCCTCTTGTGCTTTCTCCAATTTTCTGTTTGATAGTGTGAGGTGATTGATGTCTTTCTCAGACCTCTTGCTACTTTGATAGTTCTTTAGAAATTGGTCTTTGAGCTGATTCCAGGTTGAGATACCTGCTGCTGGAAGTCCTTTAAACCAAGATTGAGCTTTCTTGGTAATGTGAAACGGAAGGCCCAGTATTTCACATGATATGGGTATTCAAACATTTCCATGTACGAAACGTACTCATCTTTGTTTAGTTGTGGCTCCGTTGTCCCATCCTATTTTGTTTCAATTTTAGGGGCTTTGAATCCAGGAGGCAATTTCTTCAGCCTTATAGCATCTACGAAGGATGATTGTTCTGCGAGGTTATTCCTATTCTGCGATTTCGGGCTTTCTACCTCTTAAGGATTAACTTGGGGCATCTTCGTCCCCTTGCTTGCGAGGACTTCCATGTTCTTACTTGCTGTTTGTCTAATTGATCATGTTAATTTGGAATTCTTTCGCCTGGAGGGATTCCATGTTTTTCCTTTCTCTGGCCTTGATTTCGAGATATTATTGCTCTGTTGAGCTTATCCCTTAAGTTGTACTCCCTTCTCTCAGGTCAACAGGAGGTTGATTTCCCCTGTTACTATTTTGTCAAATCCCAGGTTGCGTTACTTGGTGTTGACTTGGATCATGTTGAAGGTTATTCTCCGATCTCTATTGGGATGGGAACGGTCTCTGGAATTCTGTGGTGTAGATCTTGCTACCTTTCATTGTTCAAGATCCTCAGGGGACCTTCTCTCGGTTTGGGGAGTTTGGGAAGGAGTCCTCCATGTGGACACGTAGTCACTTCTTTCTGTCAATCCTTCCAGTACATTTACCACTCTTTCTAGTAAACATTTGGATAAAGTGATGTTGCTTCCATCAAATCTCTGTGGTTCATGATTTCTTCTAGGTATCATGTCATCCACATTGTGCCTTTCGTAATGAACTTCTTTAGGTCTTTTGGATGGCCCAGAGCGAGCTGGTTCTGTGTTCAATTATGGTACTTGCTCAGAGGCTTCTAGAGGTTCCTCGTTCGGAACAACCTGTGAAGGCTCTTCCTGAATGGCCTTTGCGATGTGCAACTCAGTGTATCGGGGACATGCTTGCCTTGTTGATTGTTCTGGTGCCTTGGCAGTTTTAATTTTTTTTTTGAGAACAGATTTCTAATCATTTTCTCACAACAGTGCCAGAAGTGATGGGGGCTAAATTGGTCCAGCGGGTTACCCTGCTGCCTTGATGCCTGGAAGAACATCCAAAGATTAAAAGAGATCACCTAAGCGGGCTATTGCCCTTGGGTAAACTTCGACGATCAAGCCAATCACCAGAAAGAGCTGAAAAGATGGAGAGTATACACTAGTAGACTGAATGTATTCTCCTTACCTTTTGATCCGTGATCATGGTCTCCTATTTTGATGGAGGCTAATCAATTTCCTCTAATTCAGGAGTCGTGTCCTGATGGAAATCGATTGTATCCCGTGTGATCTGCTGTGATTAAAAGAGAGTATATCTTGTAAATCTTTGATCATATTCTCAATTTGGGAGTTTCCTTGTTTGAGTATGTTACGTTCCTTTAACAAGTCTTGGTGATTATTAGGGAAATGTTTTATAATCTCTAGAATTATTTGTGGAACTCTTTGGAGATCTTGATGATGACCCACGACCTTCGAGGATGTCCTTGACAACATATATCTCTGCCATAAGTCTTTGACTTGCAGGTCGTGAGCCCTTACTGAGATAGTAGGAGGTCATGGTCATGTAGAAATACCTTTATAAGGTTTTACTAGTGTATTGTTAATAGACTGTCTTAGGTCTGGATCGTAGAGTAGCCCCAGTCAGATCTTTACTCTTTGGTTTGGGTTTCTGAGTTGTTGGGTTGGGTTGGGTCTCCGTCTTGCCTATCAATAACTAAATTATCAAATTAAAATTTTCCATATAAGAAAATTAAATATTTATGATTATAATCAAATTATCAAAATGAAAACTATTAATCTTGATAAAACCTAACCTATTACTTTTGACACAAAATTTTTTTTTTCCTTAAATGTTATACAACCCTTTTGGATTTATGTTTATTTAGAAAATCCCTTGGAATTAAAGTAGTGTTTTTTTAATATAAAAAATAGTAAGGAAACTTAATATACATTCAATTTACAAAATTTTTTATGCAAATCTTTTGAAATTAGAGTAGTAAATTTTTTATGTAAGAAATTCGTAAGTGAACAAAATACAAATGTTCTGGAATTAAATTTTACAAAAAATTTTTCATGTATATTAAGCAATATTTTTTATGTAAATATTTAATTCTGACTTGCTTGTTTAAAGGATATCATAAAATTAAATTATTAATTTTTATCATATGAATCATTTTTTTATATGAATATTGTTAAATATATATATATATATACATATATATACAACCAATGGTGTGGCGGATTGGTCTGAAACATTGCTTGTAAAAATAAGATATATATATATTTACATATATGTTTAAGTTGTATAAAAATTCATTAAAATAAAATGCAATTTTTTTTTCATGTAGATGTATTGGAATTAATTTTGGAAAATTTTTTTAATGCATTTTTAATAAAATCATCATTTTAAAACACAAATTTGAAGATTAATTCAAATTAAAATTTTCATACAAGAAAATTAATATTTAGAGAATAAGGAAGGCAACTATCATTTTAAGGAATTTAGAGTCAACTGAGCCAAAGGGATTCACCACAAATTCATTATATCGAAAAATAATGGGCGAAGAGGAAATCTAATTCCATATTTAAAACAGGATTCATAAACGCACAAGAAGTTAGGGTTGATGATTGTTGCGGGACTGTCACCTCTAGATGGTTCAAGAATGATGTGATTCAAGGAACGATTCAAACGGATTGAAGACACTTTGGATGCCATCAAAAGAAGTTCCTTTTTAAAGACATCAACCATGGAAGACTTGGGCAATGCAAAGCTTAGTATTTCACGTTCAAGAAGAAATGAAGACAAATGAAGTGAACAAAGTTGAAGATTGAGGCCATGTTGGAAAACACCAAGACTTTCATTTTTTCCAGCTTGTATTTCTTTTATTTTTCAAGTGCTTTTGTGCAATTAATTTCCATATTTGTTTTGTTAAGTTTATGGCTTATAAAAAGCCATTCTTCTTATTCTCAAAACATAACTTTTACATCATGAAATGAAACAAGTGTTTCTTCTCTACACTTTGAGTGCTAAAAAAATCAAGACTTTGTCTTATGTGAGATTCTTTCAAAAACTCTTCTATGGGTTCTTGTAGAATTACAAGAGGGCTATCAATTACTTGGATTAGGGTATTGATTAGTCTTCCGTATCTAGAGGATGGTTGATGAGAGTAGCATCTCATAGTTCCTTCTAACTAGTCTAAACCAAAACCTAGGTGAAATCCTATCTTCGGTGCGATTCAATCTTGCCCGCAACAAAAAAAATTGTTTTTGGGAAGAATCACATGAAAGAAACTCATAACTGAGGGACTCCATACTTTTGGAGCATTCGTCAATCTTGTAACTAGACATGCCAGATCTCAGGCTAAAACCCGCTAAATTTCTCTGATTAAGAATATCAGTTCTTAGTGGAGATGCTACTTGGTGAGATGGGTAAAGTAAAATGGGCATTCTTAGACCTATCATTAAATGAAACAACAATGACCAAGGGGGAGAAAGACTTACTGATTGCCGTCGACTTGCAGGACGGAGACCAAGAAAAGAAAAGTTGTCTTTTCTAAGTGCTTAAGGGCCTATTTGGACACCATTTCCATTTAAGATTCATGGATCCATTTATTTGGATGTATATTTGGATACAAACACATTTTCTACTCAAAACACCATCTTTTCTTTTGGATGGACCCATTAAAAAAATTGCTCAATTCAAATATTTTTCCATCTAACTCTTTTGAATGAAAAATGGTGAGCTCAAATTGCCAATCCAAATAGACCTTAAGACTTCCTAAAGAGAAGAGAAGCAAGAACGTAAATGAGACAGGGACTAAAGAGTTTGCGATTGAAAAGACTTTTCATTCCAATCATGATCACTCTCATTAAGAACGTGAATTGAAGAGATTCTAGTCCTCTCCAACTTGATTTTGTAGGGGGAAGTGATGGCTCTAGTGATGTAACTGGTCGGGTTTGACTTTCAGGAGGCAAACTAGGTCTAACATCTTGGGTTGGAAGAGAGGATGGGTCGGCCTAGCTAGTTCCAAACCCATGGTAGGTAGCCTGCTTGGCTTGCTATGGGCTAGTTTTGGGTCTGGTTGGGCTACAGCTTTTTTTTTTTTTTTTTAATTTCAAACTCTTTTTATCTTTAACATTTTATTTTAATTACTCCATTTTTTTAAAAATTACCCATTTTAAGAGTTTATGTTTACTATTTTTTAAAACTTCAGAATTATTGACTTTAAGTAAATCTTAAATGAAAGTAAAGTTAAATAAAATTTTATTAGAATTAGAACTTTGTAAATTTTAAAAGTTGAAGACTTTAGAATTAAAAGTTTAAAAATGTATAAGTAAATTGAATGGAAGAATTTATAAATTTTCTTGGAGTAACTTGAAAGCATAGTAAAATTTTAAATCAAAGTAAGTTCAAAAATCTATTAGAATTAGATGTTTAGGAATTGGAAAAAGCCACCTTGACATGATGGGGGCTTCGGTATTGACTCCTATCAAATTTTAAAAAATTATTCAAATTATGAAGATTGTGAAAAATCATAATAAAAATACAATTATGAAGGATAATTATTTTTTAACAATTACAAATAAAAAAAATTACATTTGTCAAGGTCCTTCTGCATAAAATTCCTAATCTTTGTGATCAATTGGAGGAGTCACTTATTGTAACTTTCTTTCTGCTTTGATCCAATTATAAGCACACATGAGAGCTTCAAAAGTGGCCGATGCCATGACACTTTTCGATTGATCCAATCTACACCCTCTTTTACTGAAAGCACTTTTAGATGCCATGGTTGAAATAGGTGGAGTCAAAACATCCTATGCCATTCTTGACAAAGTTGGATAAGTAGACTGATTTAATTTCTACCATCCCAAAATATCGTATTCTGAGTCTTCGCTACTCATTGACACTTGAGCCATAATGTTGTAGATTGCCAACTTACTCAAACCCCCACTTGATAAAGATGATGATGATGAACCTCCAGTCCATGATTTTTTGTTGAGATTCATGGTCATGGACCGAGGGTTAAACTTCTTTAATCTAGATGAGCTATTTGATCTTGTTGGTGGCATGATTATGGTTGGAGTGAAAATCTGATCATAGTAGGATGCAAATAGAATATCCAAGTGGGACGCCACATAAGCCATCCTCTGCTCCGCCTTCAATTACCATGATGGCTCTCTGGGAATATTGGAATATAACTCGTACAAGTAGTTGACACTTGTTTCGAAACCTGAAATTTTTAAACATGAATCCATACAAAAAACAACGCAGTACAATAATGGAATATCGAAATAATATTTCAAAATTTTTTTCCCATGACTTCTAGCATTTGACTATGGTCCCTATATTCACTAAAAGCATGGCATACTTGAATTAAGATTGGAATCATATGATGGGTAGCTGGGTAATATTAGTACGTGGATAGCTTCCTTAAAAGTTCTTTTTTTTTTAAAAATAGACAATGGCTCCACTATAAAAAATTGAGCTAGTTAAAGGGGGAGAAAATCCAATAATATTGCAAAATTGAATTAATTGCTTTTTATAAGGAACTTTCTGTCATATCATGGGTGGAGTTCCATCTAGTGTTAACATTTAGCCTAAATTTTTTATAACATTAAACCTTGATCAAGACAAAGATATTCAAATTATATTGCTTTAATAGAAGAAGTCTTAATAAATCAAACAATATCACGAATAATAGTAACTACTTCATCTACAAGTTTAAACCCATTTTTAACAATTAAATTCAAGACATGACATGCACATCTATTATGAAAAATTTTTCCTTCAAAAATTGGATTTATTTCATTAAAAAAAATAGGAACACTAGAATCATTATTTTTTACATTATCAAAAGAAATAGAAAAAAATAATCTTCAAAATATAATCTTCAAAATATTATATTTTGGAGTAGTACATAAAATAAATTGTGCAATACTAACACCTGTCTAAAGATATTCAAAAGGTCTAAAACAAATGATTCTTTTTTGAAGAATCCATTCATTATCAATCCAATGACAAGTGATACACATATAATGCAACTCAGTCATGGCTACCCAAGAATCACAAAAAAGAGCAAAATTTATATATTTTATTTCTTTAAAATGAGAAATAAGATCTTTTTCATATTTCTAAAACATTTAATAAAATCATTTGTAAGTGTAAATAAAAGATAATAAACCGTACTTGAATTTGAAGTTTGCGGAAGCAATTTGTCGGATCAATCAGGTCACAAGTCTTGGGTAAAAATCACTAGGACTAATACCACTATTTCACAATCTAAGTGCCTATTTTATATCTAATCAAAAGCTATTGTAAAATTTATTCTGTAAAGTGAAGGAGAGATTTTTTATAAAGACAATGTCTCTATAGACATGTTGTTTCTGAAAGGGTCATCTCTACAAACATGTCTTTTTTTGAAAGGTGGGACTATTGGGTTCGATACTTGGAATTAACACATTGGTCCTTATGGGTGTCCAAATCTAACATCCCCCACTCGCCCACAATGGGCCAATGAGAACAACACTTTCAACAATTTACACTTACATTTATATATATATATATATAGGCAAATAGATTGTGCGACCTGCGAGCACACCCGTAATTTGGAATCATTACCATGTGCCTATTAGGGACAACCTAGTGGTTCATTTATAATCAACAAAATAATATCTCGTTATACCCCAGATAAATTAGTTATATCTGATTACAACATACCTTATCCCTTGGGGCTATGTTTAATCCATAAATCCTTTATGTAATTAGAATTATATCTTAACCTTTTATAAGATAATTGGCTAGCCAGTGACTACATAAGATTGATATAATCTAAGTCATCTACCTCCTGTAACTCATATTTAGAAAATCTTGATTAACCGCTTTCCTAGTATGTCCCATAAAACAAATTATTTTCATCCTAGTCGGAATATATACTAAAGTAGTGAACATCAATCTATCATCACCAAATATAGTCAAGAAGTTCAAGGGTACTAATATATAGCTATTTTATAAATTTAAGCTACAAGGAACTCACATAATGAAAATGCAGGGATCAATCTTCCATTTTCCTTATTGGTCAACTCAAGCAATGTAAACTAATATTACATGTTACGATGATATCTTTATAGAGCATATGTCTTATCATTATAAAGACCGTAGCCTAGTTGTTTACTCTACAACTAGCTTGAATTTTTTTTTCACTTGCTCGCTTCCATTACACTATGGTACCAAAACCCACGTCTGCTTATAATCAGGCTAATATGATTGTGGGCTATCATATTACTATTTAGATTTAATCTAAACTTATCAAGGCGACACATTTCTTTATATAAGATACAAATATCCATCAACTTATGTATCTTTGTGTCACATCAGCTCATAACTATTATGACTGAGGCGGTTATTCGTGTGAGAAAATCAACTTCTGCCTGGTAACATATTTTCTATGATACACATAATCTTAATCATGTGTTAATGCCAATATGCAACATAAACATTAAATAAGAATGTTATGAAAGAAAACATCAAATATTATTACATTCGTAAGTTTGTTAGTACCATACATCATATAATGGTCATGAATAATATATAAAATCATTACACTCTTCCTAGCCCTAAAGTTTCAACATGTACAGTAAATATGTCTCTAGCTATGGGCTTAGTAAAAGGATCCCAAGCATTGATATATATTTAAAATCACTTCCTTTTGTGCTATAATGTCTCTAATGAAGTTGTTCTTGATATCTATATGCTTTGTCCTCCCAGTATATTTGGGATCCTTGACATAAGCAAGTACAGCCTGGCTATCACTATAAATAACTACGGACTCATTTTCACTGTCTATTATTCCCAAACTTTAGATAAACCTATTCAACCATACTACCTCTTGTAATACAATTGAACATGCTATGAATTTTGCTTCCATGGTTGATAAACCAGTGCTGGTTTGCTTCTTGCTACTCCAAGATATGGTGCCATTATTAAGCAAGAACACATAACCAGAGGTTGACTTACGTGTATCCAGATCGCATGCCCAATCAGCATCTGAATATCCTTTTAATCACAAATTTTGTCCTTGAAAACATTAGGAATACCTTTGAGATATCTAAGAATCCTCTTGACCACTCTCCATTGTAACTTTCCAGGATTTGATTGATAGCGGCTAACCATTCCAACAGCATAACATATGTCTGGACGCTTACACATTGTAGCATACATCAGACTACCAACAACACTGGAGTAAGGAACACTGTCCATTTCTTTCTTTTCTTAAAGATTCTTCAAACACATATCAAGACTTAGGTTCTCGCCTCTTTTGGTGCTTTGTTTTTCCAAGTCTTCACTTGTATTTATTGTATAGTCTAGGGCCTTATGTATAAATATTTTGCTAGCTTTCTTAGTTAGGTTTTGTCTTTTAAAAGCTTACTCTCATGTATTCCAAAGACATCACATTTACTTTTAAAAAAATCAAAGAGAGAAGATTCCTTCTGCTCACTTTGTGACATAAACCTTTCTTGTGAAATTCTTACGAAAACTCTTCTAGGGTTCTTGTAGAATTACACTAGGGCTATCAACACCCTAATCCCTTAGTAATTGATTGCCCTAGTGTAATTCTCTAAGAACCCTAGAAGAGTCTTGGAAGAATC
>JAWZTD010012636.1:8751-24287 GCA_035221335.1 Echites panduratus | reverse complement strand
TGTCCATCCTATTGCTCTAATATTTTCTTTCAGGACTTCTAACAATCTCTTTTCTTGATCTACAAGGAGATTCTTTGAAATAATGACTGGAAGTTGCTCATTATCTGCCAAGTATGCATACTTCAAATGATCAGATAATTTCTTTAATTCCAACTTTTATGGCTGCATCACTGAAGGTAACTGTCTAGTAAGTTTATCTTCCTCTACACTTGCTACTAGAACCTCTGCATATTGATCAACACAATCTATAGCAAAACTTGAAACATAATTTTTATCACTCTTAGAAAAACAAACTGAGACACTCTGAAGAACATCTACATTAGAATCAGGTAGGTCATGTCTTAAAAAATCAGAAATTTCAGCACAAGCAAAACATAATTGATTAGAACCAATGCATAAATTGCAGCTTAAAGAATTCTCAAAACCTACAAACTGAGGGAATTTATGACAAAGTTCAGTATGCAAATCATTAACCAAATCGCTAATCAAATCAAAACTAAAAACCAAATGCTCTTCAATGGGATGTTTCATAGCATCAAAAATATTAAATTTAACAACAGAATCACCGAACTCCATGGAAAGCACTCCAGTGTGAACATCGATTTTGGTACGAGCTGTTTTCAGAAATGGTCTCCCAAGAATCAAAGGAGCCTTGTTATATGAAGATTCTCCCTCCATCTCATGAATATAGAAATCTACAGGAAATACCAACTCATTCACACTAGTACCTCTTCTTCTATCAAACCAGCTGGGTAAGCATTGCTTCGGTTTGCTAGCTGGATAACAACACATGTAGCCTGCAAAGGACCCAATTCAAGAGATTTAAAAATAGACATAGGCAAAACATTAATTGAAGAACCTAAGTCTAGCATAGCATTTTAAAATTTACAATCTCCTATAATGCATGGAATAGTAAAAATCCCTGGGTCCTTGCACTTTTGTGGTATAGCTTGAATAATGGCAGAAACATTTTTCCCCATGTCAATTCTTTCGTTGCCTTTCAACCTCCTCTTGCGTGTGCATAACTCTTTCAGAAACTTTGCATATTTTGGAATCTGCTTGATTGCATCTAGTAGTGGAATGTTCACTTCAACCTTTCTGAAAGTATCAAAAAGCTCCTTATCTTTATCAGAATCTCCACGCTTTGAAGAAATGGAAGAGCTACAGTTGGCTGTGACTTCTCAACCTTCTCTATCTTCTCCACTTCATCACCTCTGCACTTTTATTTTGTACTCATTGGCTGGGAATCATCCTCCACTACCCTTCCGGATCTCAAAATAATGGCACTCACATTCCCTTTTGGATTAATAATGGTTTTGGAATTAAGTTGGCCGAATCCTTGATTTTGCAACTGACTCAGAGAAGAAGCTAATTGTCCAAGTTAAGTTTGTAAATTTTAAATTGAAGCTTCCATTCTCTGCTGAAATTGCAAGCTATTTGTAGTCATTTGTTTGACAAAAGTTTCCAATGAAGACTCAGATTTTATAGCCATTGGCCCTTGTTATTGGAAGGGAGGTCTATTGGGTCCCGCTTGAAGCTGTTGTTGTTGTCTCAAAGGTTGCTAGAAAGGTTGACGAAACTGCTGCTGTTGGTTTTGCTATGGCACTGCATTCCCATACCTCAGATTTGGATGATCTCTCCAGCCAGGGTTATAAGTGTTAGAGACTGGATCATACCTTTGTTGCTGTTGAAATTGTGGTTTACCAAAAAAAAAAACACTTGTCGCGGCAACACCATGATCTTGAAATGAAGAAGTCTCTTCTTGGAGTGTTGGGCATGTATCCGTGGGATGAGTGGAACATGACCAAATGCCACACAACATAGCAGCTCCTTGTACAGATTGTTTTACTACCAATTGCCTCATCAAGGAAGTTAACTCATCAAGCCTGTGCTCCAATCTCTCTTGATCTGCCTTAAAAACTTGCACTTCATTGACTCCTTTGCTTGGAACTCCCATTCTAGTGTCGAACTGTTGAGAGTTGGCAGCCATATTTGCAATCAAATCTCTAGTAGCAGTAGGAGTTTTATCAACTAAGGTACCACCACTTGCAGCATCCACCATACTTCTATCCATTGGCAGCAATCCTTCATAAACATATTAGATAAGCACTTGATTACTGATTTGGTGATATGGACAGCTTGCACATAATTTCTTGAATCTCTCCCAATATTCATGCATTGTCTCACCATTTACCTGCCTAATCTAAAAAATTTCCTTTAAGATTGCAGCAGCTCTTGAAGCTAGGAAAACTTTTTCTAAGAATAGCCTCTTTATATCATTCCAACTTGTAAATTCCAGGTTGCAAATGGTATAACCAATCCTTCGGTACTCCATCTAATGAAAAAGGAAAAGCTCTCAGCTTGATCTGCTCTTCCTCAATTCCCTGCGGCTTCATAGTTGAACAAACCACATGGAATTCTTTCAAGTGTTTTTGATGATTCTCTCCTGCAAGACCATGAAACTTCGGCAACAAATGGATTAGTCCAGACTTAAGCTCAAAATCAGCATCTAAATCAGGATATTGAATACACAATGGTTGATAATTAACATCAAGTGCAGCTAGCTGTTTTAAAGTCATATTCTGCCTATTATTAGCCATGGGTCCAATAGGATTTATTTCACTATCAATATTTGTACCAATATTACCTTCAATTTCAACACCAATCCTACTAGCTCTAAGCGATGCACGCAAAGTTCTTTTAATCTCAGGATCAAATTCAAATACTGGATTACCAAAAGACCTTGTACTCATCAAATAGTAACACAAGTTCAAGCACAACTTCTGACACAAAATAAGACAAATACAAAATAGAAAAGCGATAATAAAAATAAGTAAAAAAAAAAACTATCAAGTGATTTTTTTAAAAATCACTTGACTAAATCAAAATCAAAACTACACAAAAATAAGACCTAAACAAGAAATAAAAAATCTTTAAAAATAGAAAAAGACGTCTTAACAGTGGAATTCGGCCTAACTAGGGTGGTGCTCACAGGCTAGCTGTGAGTTTTGTTGGAAACAGAGTTTTCCTTCAGATTACCAAAAATCAGCCCGATCTAAGACAAAAACTTTTGAACAGAAAACTGTCCAAAATTTTTCTTGAAATCCTACAAGACAAACAATAAAAAGAGAAAAGAAAACAGTTAGTAAAATGTACAAAATACTTAATATGCTCAAAATACACCTTCTAATTCCTTGCAATGGCGCCAAATTTGATGTGAGGCAGTCGAACCCTAGTCAAATAGAAATCAATTCAGTTACAAATTTGTAGTAATAGCAACAACCCAAGTCGTTTCTCTCAAGGATTAAAATAGTGTATTCAACAGATTAAGTGTACAATAGATTTGGGGGGTTGGTTTTAATTCGCAAAAATTTAAGAGAATAAAAATTCCAAATTAAGAAAAATAAATTTATAAAGCTACCAGTCCAGGAACCATCCAAACTCCATTTAGTTTCTCATTGAACACTCAAGATAAAATTGAACTTAATTATCTGATTAGCCGAGATCTTGAACTAATCAATTTTCTACTGGATCATCACCTAGAATTCAACTAATCAACAATTAAAAATCTGCAATCGCACAATTTATCAATGAAAACTAGTTTAAAAACTAGAATATATAAATCCAAATCACATATCTGCAATTTGTTCTCTATCAAACATGCAATTGATCATAAAAGACCTCCTATAACCAATTACAACTCAATTAAATCAAAAATACATAAACAAAGATCTCCATCCACGTAAAACTATATAACCAAGAAGAGAAAAACAATTAAATCAATTCAAATATTAAATCAAGTTCTCAAAACCAAACCGGAATTCTTCAAATACTTGGACTAGTCTTGATCCTAGCCTTGCATAATTGTAGAGAAATGAAGACAAGTAATAATTTTGGAAAAATAAGAAAAACACTCCCTATGAACTGAGGAAAACTCCCGTTGAACTCCCTACTGCCCTCCTAATTTAGATTCCTCCCAAAGAGATAGAAAACCCACTAATTTACAACAATTTCATCTGCAAAATTTAACTATATCAGCCTCCATATTAGACTAGACAAAACAACTTCAAAGCTTCCTATTCTAACTTCGGCCGCAAACATTACAGTCAAAATATGCAACTCTGCCCATTTTGGAAGGCAATGACATGGTTTTGACAGGTCAGCCAATTTTAGTAGATCTAGTGTCAGAATCGGGAGTTGATCTCTTCATAGGAATTGTATATATATCTCTTAGCTTTTCAGCAAGATATAATTTATAATATTTAGACATCTATAGCTCAAGATATGGCCCAAATAAAAAAGACCATGTAAAATCATTGAATTATTGTGAAATCCAATTACAATCTATTAAGGTCCAAATAAATGGATCTTGTCTAATATAATCCAATTAAGCACAACAGATATACAAAATATTAATTATGAAGAATTGATTAAATATAAAATCAATCACGATCAAACATCTTTGAACCTTTTGTAATTCAAATAGAAATTTTTGCAGATTGACCTAATTCTATTGTTCTTGTCTGTTAATACGGTGTGGACTAATTGATTCAATTGATTGATTGCTACATACAATCTCTGTTTGTTTGTTGGTCGATTGAAGTTCTCCAAAGAATAGTAAGAAAAAAGAGTAGAGAGGAAAAAGGCGTAAGGGGTCAGCTCATAAGAGCAAGAAAAAGCTTAAATAGTGTCATACAAGACAGAAAAAGTGACATTTTTTTAAGTGAAGCATGTAAAAGAGTGCCGTGAGGAATCTTTTTATCTAACATTTGTTTTCTTGTATGAATTTCTTTTATCATGTCTAAATAAAAAATCAAACTAGAAGGTGAAGTTAGGTTCAAGTGGATGTCTGATGCAATAATGCATCAATTAGAGGCGTTGGACACAACAATCTTGACAATGGATGAAGATATTAGGGAAGAAAAGAGACAACCTCTAGAGGTCAACCAAGATATTAACTTCGAAGAGGGAGGTATATTGAGGAAGAAGAGGAAGAAAGACGAGAAGGAGAAATTGATAGATATTTGGGAAACATCAAAATACAAATACCATCATTCCAAGGCAAGCAAGATCCCGATGGATATATTGAATATGAAAGTAGGGTGGAACAATTATTTGCATGCTATTGATTTGCCTAATAGAAGTAGGTACAATTGGTAACCCGAAAGTTTCAAGACTTTGTCTTGGCTTGGTGGAAGCAATTGATGTTGACTTGAAGGTGAAGTGGGCAACCTCAAATTGATACTTGGCAAGAGTTGAAAGCCATCATGAAGGCAAGGTATCTAATAATTATTTTTATTGGGAACTTTTTCAAAGATTAAGATCTCTTACCTGTAGCAAGTTGATGGATGAATACTTCAAGGAGATGGAGTTGTTAATGAATAGAACCGGCATTCGAGAACATGAGGAAGCCACTATGTCAAGATTCTTGAGTGGGTTGAATAGAGAAATTGGAGATAAAGTTGAGTTGTACCAATACTCAGATCTTCAAGAGTGACAACACTTGGCTATCAAGGTGGAAAAATAATGAAACAAAGAATCAACTAATGGAGAGAGGTAAAACATAATTTCAAAATACTTGTGCTTGAGATCTTAAATGTTTCAAGTGTTCATTAATGGGGCATATTGCTGCTAAATTTTTTAACAAGAGGGCCTCGATAATAATAGATGGGGAAGTCTATTTTGAAGAAGAGAACAAGGAGGAACATAATGTAGAAAAAGTGATGTGATTCCTATGATCCCCTTTTTCGAGAGGGAGTCGACTCACTCCTAAAGATAGGATTTCACCTAGGGTGTGTTTGGATTAGTTATAATAACCTATGAGATGCAACTCTCATCACCATTCTCTTGATTTGGAAGACTAATCAATACCCTCATGATTTGAAAGAATCTCACATAAAGACCAAATATCTGTCTGCTCACAGACTCAAGGTGTAAATAAAAAAGGTTTTCTTTCAAATCTCATTCATGGTTAATTCATTCATTACAAGAAGAAAGGATATTTATAGCAAAAACCCTAACTAAAATATTATAGGAATTAATTGCACAAAATCCCTTGACTAACAAATGAATTACAAGCTAAAACATGGAAGAAACAATCAAAACGTCTAGCTGCTGGAGAGAAACATCTGGCACCCGGCTGGAAAGCTTCAAGCCCTAGATTAGAACATCTGGAGCCAGACTGGGAAGGTTGGAGAGCACCAAATTGTTTTTGTTCTGTCGCTTGGAGATTTCCAATTTTAGTTAGGTGCCGGACAACCTGGTTTTGCACCTTTCTCCACCATTTCTCTTGCTTTTCCATCATGTTTTCTTGCAGCTCCTCATTCCCCTTTTTCCTTAACATGATTATGACATGAAATCAAATTCCTTTTGGGCCTCAAGTGTTGAGTCATTCCATGGTTTCTTGATTCCATATTCTTCAATACGCTTTAAGGTTTTTGCAAATTTGTTTTCAAGTTTAAGTTTGTTGCACTCCAATATCTTCACTTCATCTTAAAACTTAAATTATATAGCTTGGCAAGCCTAAATTCTTCCATGAATGATGTATTTAAATGAACTTCCTTTGATGGCATCCGATTATCTTCAATCAATGTTTGAGTAGTTCCTAGGATTCCATCATCCCCCCACTTCAATTCTTCAAGGCATGGAAATTCAGCTAGTGAGACCACAAGTTCATAGCCTAAGAGGGAGCAAGGAATGACTAAGCCTATCGCTAAGGAGGAACCATCCAAGCCTAAGGTGAATGATACCAAGGTACATGGGGAGATAAAGGTAAAGCACAAACTCTTCCTACTAGATCTAGAGATGTCAAATGTTTTAAATTCCATGGTTTTGGGCATTATGCACCTAATTGTCCAAACAAGAGGGTTATTATTATGATTGGTCATCCTAATGTGGAGTCTTGTAGTGAGAAGGAGAATGCTCTCGCCTCTTTCTTCTTGCTGTTCTTAAGAGAACTTCAATTGACCAATCAACTAAAAACAAAGATCGTAAGTAGCAATCAATCAATTAGTCCACAAAAGATTGACAGACAAGAACCAAAAACATCAAGAAGTAGGTCAATATGCAAGAATGTTGTTTGAATAACAAAAGATTCAAAGATGTTATATTTTTGTGGAATTGATTTTTAATGAACCTAACAATGAATAGGTAATTAACAAGCACAATTTCATAAGATATCAACTTTCACAATTTTCAATTTCGATTTTTTTTTTCTCTTTTTTTAACTTTTTTTTTAGTTTGATAAATAATCAACAAAGGTAATAGCCTGTGCCTAGAATATGTTTCTAGGGTTCAAGAAAAGACAACAACAATTCAAGAAAATAAAGAACAATAAAAGATGGAATGTTGTTTTAAAAGAAATCCAAGAAACAATAAAAGGTATAATCTTTTTGTATTTTTATGAAACAAATAAAAGATATGATTTTAGTTTTTTGTTTTTGAAGAAAGAACAACAAAGAAAAAAACAAAGAATACAAAGCAAAACCTGTAATGAAACCTCGAGCTCTGATACCAAAAATGATGTGAACCTAGCTCCTGATTAGCTAGACCCAACACGAGTATGAAATTTTGCTCCAGAAGATTATGAGATTTTGATGCTTGAAGGTATATTGACCCAATGTTGTTTCTCAAGCGTGAACCAATATCTCCAACAGGTGACACCTCAAACAATCCAAGCTAGTTGAATGATAATTCAAGAGTTCTTAGAAGAACCAAAGAAAAGAGAGAAATCTCTATCTTACAATAGCCCTATTTATAATAACAAAAGATACTTAATCAATACAAGTTACCCAATCCTTTCTAACAGTAATAAAACATTGATTGGTGACATAGTGGAAAGATCTAACAATCGAATAAGGACTAAAATTAATATAAAAACAAAAATTTTAAAAACAACAAGTTCGTGGTCAAACCATTTTTATCAGATGATCGATGTTGAAATTACTCCCGATCTGCATTCATCTACTCCAAAATTGTCCAACAAGCTTTCTTCTATATAAAATAACTTTTGATCAGCTTGGTTGCCTTCTTTTGAATCATTTGGAGCTTTTAAATTAAGTTCTTCAAGAACTTGAACTAATCGAATCATTAACTATCTTAACATATTTGCCCTCAATCGTGTAATTGGCCCTTGAGGAATTCTTGGCAAGCCATCTTCATCAATTGGGTAACATTCTTGGACTATTTGTGTTAGCACATTTTGTATGTATAGAATTGGGCCACACAATGATTATTTTCTAAAGGTACTATCAAAGAAGAGAGAACTAGTATCACTGTTGCTACTGTGTGGACACGTGCCATGACATGAGTATGGGTTGGTGGTCTGATGAAGCTAGGTCCTTGTGCCTTAATATAACATGGGTGATGTTTCTTTCGTATGAGACCAATAACCTTTTATGTTAGATGGACCTATACAAAAGGGTCTCTATGCCATCTCATTAATGAGATGCGTTAATCACCCCCTTGTGGATTGTTCAAGTTAGTTTGCTAAACCCAAGGGCCTTAGTAGTATTATTTAGTATAGTATTGAATATTCTTCCAGTGAATATTCAAGTGAACTTAATAGATTGAACTAGATATCAATGGATTGTAGATGCTTTTGAGTAAGGTGATAGTACCCCAGATCTAGACTCAATAGTGGGTGTTATATAGAAGGGCAAATGTATCAATACACCTATAGGTCAAATACTAAACGTTGAAATTTATCTCAACAAACTTTCTATTTCTACAATATTGTTTCTTGGAGTACATCATCTTCTTATGGTGATATTAGAAGATGTTTAAATTGACAAATTATGTTGCTATTACGTAGCAAGGTGGTCATTTTATGGAGCAAAGAACATTGTGTCTTAAGGTCACTGATCTAGCCCTATTGTTTATGAGTGATTTTATTTCATTTCTAAAATAGGAAGTGAAGATTAATTAATTTTATTCTAAAAGCTTTAATAACTAATTAAGGATTATTTAACCCTTGGAATTAATTATTTGGGGTTCAATAAAATTAAATGATTTATTTTATTAAGTCTTATAATTAATTTGGACTTACGACCATAAGATTAATTATAGTTGGGGCTTAAATAAAATAAGTGAATGGTTATCGATTTATTTTTATTGTTCATATAATTAATTTGAACTGACATCCATAAGATTAATTAATGTTGGGTTTGGTTAAAAATAAATAAAGGGGTCTCGTTTAATTAAAGGGCCAAGATAATTGTTTTGGGTTCATGATCTAATGATTAATTATTGGACCTTTAATTAAATTAAGAATGGCTTATTGGATTATGGCAATAGTAGCCCAAATTCTAATTAGGTTATTTTAGGATTATTTTACATCGTTTCATAACCAGAAATTAGTATTAAAGCTTAATTCAAGAACCTAATTTTCTACAGACGTTTTTTTTAGACTGTCTGTTTCAAAAAAAAAAAAAGAAAAAAAAACCTAGCCTCCACTCCACCTAATCCTCAAAATTCCTAGTCTACTCACCAAGATTCTAATAGGGAATAGATCAGAAGACTCTAAGTGAGTAGATTAGTGATTCAGACAAGAAGAAAGGGAAGACTTGTTTGTAAAGATCTTCAAAAGGTTGGAATTTCATATCTTGTTGTGTATTTTTTTTAAAACTGGGAAATTGATCTCGTTTCCCTATGGATTCGTGGTCGATTTTCCCCTACAAGTAATTCTTATTAAAGATGATAATCAAGTACTTGAAAATGTGTGAATGAGCACAACAACATTGTGAACCAGCACAATGAGAATGATGAGATGTTAATGAACTATGTCCTGACAGGAAAGATTGCACATAATATCATATATGATGATAAGGATCTAGAATCCATGTCAATTGAGGCCTGTAGGTTGAGGGATAATTTGCTAAAGAGGAAAGAAGCCACTGATGCAAGGTTAAGCTTGTTAGAAAAATGAAAACCCTTATTGGGTATAAATGGGATCCAAAGTCCTGGAATTTATTTTGAGGAGACATATTCTCTCATAGTGGATATAATCACTTTTCGTTATCTGATTAGTTTGGCTATACGAGAAGGACTCGATATAACCTGAGTCGCATAAGGTTTGCTCTCAAACTGGTTATTTATTTTGCTATAACGGTATTGGCTTTTCTTGGCAATCTACTCAGCAAACTTTAGTGGCAACATCTTCCATCCACTTTGAAATTATTGATTTATATGAGGTTGGAAAAGAGTGTGTTTGGTTAAGATCCATTATAGAGCATATTCAAAATTTTGCTGGATTGAAACCGGTTATAAATTTCTCCCACTATAAGTTATGAGGATAATGTTGCTTGTATCGCAGAAGTTTGAAAAGGATATATCATAGGTGATAGGTCCAAGCATATACCACCTAAATTCTTCTATACTCATGAACTTCAAGAAAGTCGATGTTAAAGCAATTTAATCTACAAATAATCTTGAGGATCTATTTACTGAATTATTGCCAACATCTATGTTTGAAAATTTATTCCTTGGCATTGGAATGTAACGAGTTCATAAGATGTAAGATTAATTTGTAAGATAAATGTCGATAAGGCTTGATTGAGGGGGAGCCATTATGGACTATGTCTGAATTTTGTTGTTCCTTCATGATCGATTTTTGTCCCATGGGGTTTATTAAGGTAATAGCATGTTCAGTTAGGCCCGAGAAGTGGCAAATTATGAGAGTTATGAACTGCACTCTTTTTCCCCATCATTGGATTTTTTCCAATTCGTTTTCTGACTTGAGGTTATTAATGAGGCAGTATGTATATTATGTTGAAATTGTACTCTTTTTCCTTAACTAGGTTTTCATCCTTTGGGTTTTTCCTAATAGGGTGATTTGTGTCAAATCTGACAAAAATAAATTTCTTACTTTCAAAATGTGAATTACAGATAATGGCAAGTAGGGATGTCTCCGCATGGATTTGTGATTGATTTATTTCTCTAAATAAGAATTTAGAAATAACAAGTAAAGAAAATTAATTTAAATCATTATCAAAATAATTTCTAACCAAGGATAAATATCAGACTCGATTCACAATTGATCATTGATGCAAAGATAGATTAAATCTAACTTGAATAAATTGGTTCTAGTTGTTGACAAGCTCTAACAACCAACTTCTCCTTAATTAATCTTTTATCAAAACAAACTCTTCTGTTAATTCCCTTATCTTCAAACAACCTCAAATAAGATTTAAGATTTAATTTGTGATAGCATTAAAAATTAGAGAAGCCAATTCTAAACAATAAATACACAAGCTTGATTTATTTAGATTAGATCATGTGTTCACATAACAGAAAATATGTTATTCGCTACCACTATTAGAATAATTAAAAAATTACGGATTTATTGTTCTAAGTAGCAAGCAAATTCCATAAGTTATCATATATGGTACCAATATTCAATAAGACCAGGAAATTTGCAATAAAAATAGTAAACACATGAATATTCAAGTAGAAGAAATCAAAATAAGCATAAATAGATCTCACAAAGAAATTAGAATAAATAAGCATAAATAAGCATGAATATTCAATTTAATCCTTGACTAGAATAAAGAAATTAGCCACTCATGGCTTTGAAGCTCTTCTAATATCTCTCTAGAATACAAGATCAACAAGATGTAAATGCACAGCTAATTGTGTGAGGAGGGACAGCAAAATCAATGGATGCATAGATGCAATGAGCTTAGAAAATTAGGAAGCCAACCAACAACTAAGATTAACATTTCTTTTAATGAACATGCACCACAAAAAATAAAAGTCAGACTTGGACAAAACCCCTGAAGAATCTTTCCGACTAGAAAAGGAAAATGCTAAAAAACGATGAATATACTTTAGTGCGAGACCTTGAAGTAAAATGGCTTTCGATTTGCTGGGTTCATAAAAAAGTGACTTACAGTCACACCATTCCTGATATAATCCAATAGGTTCAAAATCAACACTAAAGTCACAAGAACTATTTAGATATGTTTTAGATTTAGCAGATTCCTCGTCAATACACCCAAATTCAGTATTAAATTCAGTGATTGAAAATTCAAACTTTTTACCAATTAAACGAAATTTAATCAACTAGGGAGTAGATAAAGTATAACTGGCAGGTTTGTGAAACACAAAGGTAGCATAAAATTCACTTTCCAATTCAACAAATGCAGGACAGTTGATAGAAAAATATTGCTCCCAACCAATATTTGCAATATAGCCGATAACAACATCTTTGATTCCCAATAGCTCTAAAGTAGTATTATGAATGTACTTACAAGGAATAATTGGTCGATTGCAAATATCTATAAACCTTTGTTTTTCAGCCTGTGTCGTGAATTGCAAATGACCTCCAAGATCGGATTCTTTAGAGTGTAAGATTTCCTTACCCTTGCCAAGTCATGACCGATTGTGTGTGGTGGGTGCAATGGGTAGTTGGGGAGACTGAGGAATAGGTACCACAAAGCTTGTTTTTCTTTCTAGGTGGAACGTACATCTTCACAGCAATAGACTTCTTAGTCATTGCAAATCTCAACAATGAAGAAAGGATTAGTGGTGGCAGTGCATTGTTGCAAGGAAGAAATTAGTAGCCGGTAAAGAAGCAAAGATAAGGAACAGAAACAGAAAGAAAAGAAAAGGAAAGAAGAAAAGAGAAAAAAATTAAAAAATAATAATAAATAAAAAATTGCAGGTAGCGGCTGAAACGAACAGAAGAGAAAAGACGTCGATGGAGAAGATAAGAGAAAGAAAATAAAAAGAAGAAGTAAAGAAAAGAAAGAAAAGTGGCTACAGTGGGTAGTGAGGGGAAATGATGGTAGGGTTTTTTTTTGTGAAAAACATATGACAAAGTAGGGCGTGGGCACGGGGTAACGAGTTTACCACTCTTTGGTGAAGAGGACCAAAACAGGCATTCTAAGGCTTGGGCAAGCCATATCTTAAGAATTTCACTACTCAAGTAGACACAATTACTAGCTCAATTTTAAGGAGCGGGCACACCTTATCTAGGGATATCTACTGTCATTTGTTTTCACTTTTAAAATGAAATTAAAAGAAAAATTACACGAATTAGACTATAAAAATTAAAATCAACATAAAAGAGTTAGAAACAAGCCTAATAAGAAGTGTGGGTTGCCTCCCAATAGTGCCTTTCTTTTACATCTTTGGCTAGATGTTGGAACACTTCACAAATCATAAGTTGGATTTTCAAGGGACACTTCTTCCACATTGAATGCTTTAAAAAACTCATAGAAAGGTTAGAGTTGGTCACCTTGAAAATCTTATTGGTTGTAAGGCTTTGAATTTCAATTGCACTATGAGGAAATATGTTAGTAACAATGAAAGGTCCAACTCATCGAGAACGTAATTACCTGGAAACAAGTTAAGCCTGGAATGGTAGAGAAGAATGTTTTGACCCACACAAAAATTTTTCCTTGAAATCATCTTATCATGGAAGGCTTTGGTTTTCTCTTTGTATATTTGCGAACTCTTATAGGCATCATTGCAAATCGCTTCTAATTCTTGCAATTGTAATTTGCAATGTATTCCCACAGCATCCAAATTCATATTGCATTGCTTTATAGCCCAAAAAGCTTTGTACTCTAGTTCAACAGGAAGATGACAAGGTTTTCCAAAGACTAGATGGTAAGGAGACATACCTATCGGAGTCTTGTAAGCAGTACGATAAGCCCATAGAGCTTCTCCAAGTCTCATACTCAAATCTTTCCTGTTGGGATTGACAGTTTTCTCAAGTATGGACTTAATTTCCCTATTGGATATCTCAACTTGTCCATTTGTTTGGGATGATAAGCAGTTGAGACTCGATGTGCAATATTGTACTATTTCAACAAAGCGTCCAATAACTTGTTGCAAAAATGAGAGCCTCGATCACTGATAATCACTCTTAGCATGCCATATCAAACAAAAATATCAGACGTGACAAAATCTACAACAATTTTAGAGTCATCAGTTCGTGTTGCCTTAACTTCAACCCATTTTAAAACATAATCAACAGCAATGTACACATTACCAAAAGATTGCGAAAATAAAAATAAGACTTGACCTGGAAATTTATAATAAAAATAGTAAACACATGAATATTCAAGAAGAAGAAATCAAAATAAGCATAAATATATCTCACAATTTGGATGACTCTAAGTCTTCAATTTAATCCTTGACTAGAACAAAGAAATTAGCCACTCATGGCTTTGGAGCTCTTCTAATATCTCTCTAGAATACAAGATGATTTCTTATCACTACAACAGAATATGTTTTTAATGGCAATAACCATGGCCAGAAAAACCTTTACCGGTAATTAAACTATGGTTACTGTATATAGGGTCGGGAAAACTATACAATGGTAATAATCTAACTGCTGGAAAATATCAAATTAATTGCCACTAAATCCTTAAATTTTTAATGGCCAATTGCGGTAGCCATTTCTATGGAAATCAAAAAGTAAAGGCTGATTATACTATTATTTAGGGGTTTTATAACAATTTCTATTGCCATTAAAAAGTAAAAGGAATTTTAAAAATAATCACTACTAAATATTTAATACTCTAATGAAGAATTATTTGTTATTTTTCTAAATTAAAAAATCAAAATTTCATTAACAATAATTGTAATTTAAATTATTCCTGAGACATTCATAAAAGTCTTCCACTAATACTTAGAATTATAACTCTGTTCACTGCTAGAGTTAACTAAAAATATTGTCTACAAAAGTCAATAGTAACATTTTATATTTCAAAAAGATTGTACAATTTGGAGCAAGCAAAATATTGAAAATAAGGAAATACAAAGATGGGTGAGATTAAAAAGTGAAGCTCCATCCAAAATTGCTCCAATTGAGATTATAAATCTGCAAACAAAAAGCAACATTATAAATCTGCCTTAAAACAGAACAATTTATTGAAAACTGAAATGGAACATTTAGCATGTCAATCAAACAATGCATTTAAAGATAAATAAATATATTTTATGAAGAGGAGTCCCTGCAACAATATCAAAAAATAAATGGTAGAAAATAAGAAATATAGGAGCAATGCTTATACTGTGACTACTGACATAAAATCTGTTCATTCAATTTCAGAGCCAATCATGAAGTTGCTAGTCAAATCACTAAATTCATCAAATCCTCCTGCAAAAGAAATGTGTCATCAGAAAATAATAGAAATGAAAATGCTAGAAAGTTACCATTTCTTGCCTTCAACAATAAGAATGATTTTACAACATCAAAGCACATAATCAATAATATATCAACAGCATCAAAATATGAAAAAAGTAAAACAAAAATTGTGTAAACAATGCAATAATATATCAACATCAACCATCTTCCAAGTAAACACCAAATATTTCTCATTCAATTCTCTATACAAAATGCAAGGCCTAGAACTAGCATTGCCAAACCAATGGAATGAGATAATAAACAGAAAGATGATAGCATTACCAAAATTCTGAAATGACAAATTCTTGATAACATAAATATTGCTCATTCAATTCTCTATACAAAATGCAAGGCCTAGAACTAGCATTGCCAAACCAATGGAATGAGATAATAAACAGAA
>JAWZTD010012620.1:0-24316 GCA_035221335.1 Echites panduratus | reverse complement strand
AGAGTTTTTCGTGAAGTTAAATGAAGTTTAGAGGGTTATTTATAATTTTTTTGGAAATATAGTTTCTAGTGGCATTTATGTAATTAAACTGAATTTTTTTTTCAAGGGGGTGGGCTAATGTACTGTTCATCACAGGCTGAGTCGGGCCGGGCTTTTTCAGGCCGGGCCGAATTGAGGGCCAACCCGACCCACTTGCCACCCCTACTTATTATTTAATAATATAACTCAACTTAACTTACCATATCAAAGGCACTCCAATTGCGTTTATATCTAGAAGAACTACAAGTCAAAATCAATATTCTAACTGTAAAATGTTAAAGCTCGAGGCAATGGTCACTATATAAATTCCACCATTTTACTAGAGCTTTTTTATCTCTTATCATGATTGCCTCCTCAATGCCAAATAAACCATTTACATCATGAAAATCATCCATTTGCAAGTTTATTCGAGTCCTCTCTTCTTTGTTGGGCACCAATCTCCTTAAATATTCATAAAACCTAAGCTTGATATCATGACCAGTATGGAAATCAAGATCATAGTGATATCGAGGATTCAAGTAATAGGCTGCAAGACGTTAAGGTTGATTAAGTTGGAGCTCCCACCTTTTGTCAACAATGTTCAAAATTACTCCTAACTAAAAATTAGAACAAGCAATAAATGAGATACATTTAAAAACAAATATTAAACAAATAAAAATACATCAATAAATATAAATATAGCATATAGTAATATGTACCTTTTCTTGACATGATTAAAGTTAGACTTGATTAAAGTTAGACTTGATGCTTTCTCTTGCTTGAGACTTTTCTTTATAAATGAATCCCATAGCTGGTACATTATCTGAATCAACTAATCACAAGACTTTCATAAGTGGAATAATAGCTTTAAGACATAAATCCACAGTCTTCCAAAAGCTAGAATCTATGAGAAATTGAGACATTTTTTTCCCTTCTTGAAGTTAAGCAAATTTACTAGACCTCCAAGTGGCTGAAGAAAACATGTTCATTAAAGGACTCTTTAAACCATAAAGACACCCCAAAGTCAAGTATGAAGTAGCAAAACGTGTTGTAGCAGGTCTAATAATTAAATCTCTATTGTTTGTAAAGTGTCTCAATAGAGTTTTTGAATAAATAAAAGAAGTCTCCTTTTTTGCTTTCCGGATGGTTGTCTAATGAATTGGAAGTTTTTTTTTCTCAAAATCTTCTAATATCAAATCAATGCAATATGCAGCACAAGGTGTCCAAAACAACATTTTTCTTTTCTCCATCAACATAAGGTCGGCTGCTTTGTAGTTTACAACATTATCAGTCACTAATTACACAATATTCTCTTCTCCCACTATCTCCACCAATTTATTTAATGTTTCAAAAACATTTTTTTTTTTGTTTTAGAAATGTCTGATGCATCAATTGAAGTTAAGAACATAATGCCTTTAGGACTATTCACCAGAAAATTACAAATACACCTCATTTTTTTTTCTGTCCAAGAATCTAACATGATAGAGCAACATGTTTTTTTCCACTCAATTTTGCACTCCTCAATTGCTCTTTCTGTGTCTTCTGAATTTTTCTTTAAAAACTTCACCCTCATTTCATGGTAAGATGGAGGCTTAAAACCAAGACCGTGTCTAGCAACAATGTTAAAAATTTTAATGAATTATGGATTTTTCACATAATGAAAAGGAATGACACTTATGTAAAAAAAAAATTGCAAATCTGATTACATGCATCTTCCCTTAACTCTTTCTTCAAAATATGATTCAAAGTTGTTTGATTGCTACTTCCAACTCCGAAGCTACTATTTTTCCACTAGTCATTTAAAGTGCTCCCTTTACTTTTTTGATTTGGTGGTGCTTGTTATACTTCTTGATCTACTTCAATATTAATTTCGTCATCAAATTTATTCCCTACCCCATGCATTTCTTTTTTTTTTTTTCTTTGAACATTTTCCTCAATTGTTGCTAAGACTGATAACATTTTCTTTTTAATTTTAACAGAAATAAATAAACAAAGTTCAACATCCTTACGTTTTCCAACCAAGTGATTGACTGTAAAAAACTTTATTGCAATACATTTTGATTTTTTAGCATTTCCATCCACATCAATGGCATGTTTTGCAGCAAAGTTACTATTAGTCTATTACTATTTGTTGTATAATCATTAAACTGCATTGCATTAACAATCACAGTTCACACTTCACAGGATCACATAACATTCCAAAATCATTAATCGACTAATCAAATTCATTGCACTAGATTAGTCTGCACTACTTCAAAATCATTAACCAAATTCATTTCATTTCAAAATCCACATTTACATAATCATATAACAGACTGCAATTCACAAATAGGAACACGGACTAAAGAGTGGAGACTAGAGAAAATTATAAGATTTATAACTCGGAAGGATGAAAACTAACTTGCCTAACAACGGAAGCTCAGCAAACCTGAAAGCTGGAAATTTGCAAGACTGAAATTTCTGCTCAGCACACTGGGCGACTCAGCAAGTCTGCAACTGTTCGGTAATGGGTTTAACAATTTAATTTCTGCTAAATCTGCTCGGTGAAAGCTAACAGAAGTTACAAAACTGCAGAAGGAAAGGCTGTGGAACAGAGAGCTAGCTACCAGTACCTGTAGTGTACCAATTTTTAGCTTCATTGAATCACTGCAATGCAACTCTTGAGTCAGTTGGGTGGTCGATCGATTGAATAGCTGATTGAAGGAAAAAGAAATAGAGAACAAGAGAACGAATGCTGAAATAGCAAGGTGCCAAGGGGAAATGGCAGAGAGTAGAGATGACGGTGGTAACCTGCTACAATGGATTTCAACTTTTGGCAGTGGGCTGCAATAAATGGGTCCTAATCCTATTTGTGTGAATTTCAGACTTTGAATTTGTAAATGGGTCTGCAAAAGTGGGTCTAAATTTCATATTTTCAACTAGCCTTGCTTGTGTGAAATCGACCGGTTTTAAAGGTTTTAGCGAGTTGACTCGCTCCTACGTTGAGTTTGCTCAAATCAACAAGTTATACACGAATTTACTTGTTATGGGGTTACACTCATAAACTCGGATGAGTTAGTAAGTTAACTAGCTATTTTGACAACATTGGTCTTTGGAATTAAATTCGTAGCATCTAATTTGTATCTAAGGTGTGGTCTATTATTTTGGAGATGAGATTGCATAATGTAAGCTGTCCTTAAATTAGTGCATTAGATTTGATGAAAATTAAAATAGTGGACTAGACTTTTTTAAATTTATCCTTCTAATTAACATAAATATTTAATCCTCTATGTAAAATGTTACTTATTTTTAGAATTGAAAGTTTCACTTCCTAACACCGTTGAGGAAGTATTTTATAACATTCCTACATTATTCATTTCCCGCCATATTTAATCTATTAATTTTTCAACGTGACATTGGAACTTTATTAAATTTTTTTATTCTTAACTTTCAAGGAACATTTTCGCTAGACTAATGATAAACTCAATTATTAAGAAAAATTTTATTATACATCAAGGTTATATGAATCTTATTATCAGTATTAGTTATGAGTAAAGATTGAGGAACAAAGAACAAAATCCATGTCAACTCCTTCTAAGTCAAAATGTCGGTTACTAATGATAAAATATGATTTTTTTTAATGAATGAATTCTAAAATTGGGAGTTTTGTCAGACCCTTATCTGTTTATTGCAAATAAAGTTTATAGCAATTAGGTAAATTAATTGCTCGCAAGTAGGTGGAGAAAAATCCAATTCATTTTGAAACTTGGTTCAATTCATTCAAAACCAATAGAACCATGTAAAATAAAGGCAAGATTTATGGATAAAATTAAATGGATTCAAATACATCAATTTATCTAATCACATTGCCACCCTAGTTCTTGTCATATCGTTCAACACCATAGTCATCCATGAACCTCCTCCAATACCAATGTCGTTTCCAAACTCTCTCAATCATTTCTTCAATAGGCACATTTTTAGTTTCCGGGAGGAAGAAAAACACAAAGAATGACATGATCAAAACCCACCCCGAGAATAACACAAATATCCAATTCTTGAAAGTGCATTGCATTGACCGAATTGATTGTCTAATAATAAAAGAAACCAAATGGTCGGCAAAAACAGCAACACTTAGCCCTGCAGAACGAATCTCCAAAGGGAAAATCTCACTTGGAATTAGGCAAGTTGATGGTCCCCATGACCCGGCAAAAGAAACCACAACTGTGCATATTTGGATCACCAAAAAAACTGCATGACCATGGGAAAGGTTTTCAGTGTAATCCTTAACTTTGATTCCCAGAATTAAGGCTATCAAAACATGTGACAAGAACATCTGTAGACCAGCCTCCAGCAAGAGTTTTCTTCTGCCAACTTTGTCCACAAAGTAGATTGAGACTAAGGTAAAAGCAACAGATACAGATAAAATCATAACAACTGAGATCAAAGTTGCATGACTTTCAAATCCTATTGTATCAAATAAGACTGGTGTATAAAATGTTATGCCATGGATTCCACACAAGTTCCGAAAGACCTACAACCAATATTTATCAAAGAAATTAAAAAATATCATCAACATCTATAAAATTAATAGGATTAATGAGAATTAGAAAAAATTCTTCAATTTGTTTACTCCCTGATCCAAAATTGAATGCTCCTAACTCTTTTCATAGAATTTTTTGAAGTTAAAATGGGACCACATTCAATCCTAGATTTAAGGAGTACATCGAAACTTACCAGTAATGCCACTGTAATGACCAACTGAGGCCTGTTTCTTCTCATGAGGAGATTTCTAAAAGGATGTTTCACTTGCTTAGCAATTCTACTGGCCTCAACAAGTTCATTATATTCGGATTCAATGTAATCAGTGCCTCGAATTTTTCTCAGCATTGCTTTTCCCTCTTCTAAATAACCACGTTCAATGAGACTAAAAGGAGTTTCAACTACGAAAAAGGCCCCCAAGGTGAAAAGGCATGCTGGAATTCCAGACAATCCAAGTGACAACCTCCATCCCCATTCTCCTTTAATCCTACAAGGAATTGAAATCTCAATCAGGAATATTGGTTGGAGAATAGAATAAACAAGAGTTATAGTGGATGTGTACCAAAGAAATTATAGAGAAACTAAGGAAAAATAAAGCAAAAATGGATTACTTTGTTGTTCCATAGTTGACAAGGTTGGCAAAGATCCTGCCAATAACTACGTTCAGCGGGAACAAAAAGTTGAGTCCTCCCCGTATTCTAGTGGGTGCAATCTCAGACAAGAACAAAGGAACAACCTGAAAATTAACTTTAGGCATCACTAAAAACAGATGCTCTGAATCAAGTTGATACAAACCAACTTGGCTTTGTTACTAATTGTAGGAAATTTGCAAAGATATATTTGAAGAAATAGTGTGTTAGTAGTTGTGTGAAATATGTTCAGAATTGAATGTTCCTATTTTTATTTTACAAAGGAATTGATATTGTTTTGTTTAAAATTAATTAAGTTAAATTTTTTCAATAAAATTTGTTATAGTCAAAATGGGTCAATTAATTCCAAACGGAGGGAGTAACATATTGAAAGTCTAATATTTCAAAATATATAGACAACCCACAACTCTGAATCTTCTATCAATCTTCTATGTCATTAATAAAAATTATATGTTTGTCTTTTAATTATTTTTTACAAATATGTTTTATAACACTAAATCATAAAAAATAAGTTAAACCTTATAATTATTGATTCTTTTAGGGACATGTATGCATTATCTATTAGTGGTGTAAAAGATGAGTTAGACTTCTCGAGCCAATTCTAACCCACAAATATATGGAACTTATGAATTAAAGGGTTTCTAAATTATATACCTGGTTTGAGAAACCATTCCCACATCCAAGTAAAATCCTTCCAATAATAAGCATGGCAAGATTCTGACCAGCAGTGTCAAGGATGACTCCAGCTATAGAGAAAAGGCCGGCAATCAGCATAGTGAGCCTCCGGCCGAGCTTTGTAGTACTGTAGGCAGCGAGAAAAGTAGCCGCTAGACCAGCCAAAAACGAGGATGATATGAACTGCTCTATTCCTTGATTAGCATTTATGCAGTAGTTACTGTTGATACGGCCAGCTGCTGATTCTTTCATTTTCCGGTAAGCCGACGGGAAAAACTTGTCCATGAAAGTTGACCCCAACCCTATAGCACCAGCTGATACACCAACATTGGAGCCGTACATGAGACCGCCGGAGGAAGCCAACAAACTAGAAATGATGAGAGTAGGAGTGATCTTGGTCTCAAACTCCATTGTTGCTAGATCAAGAGAATCCTTTTGGCTGGCACTTTTGATAAACTTAAATATAAAAATTCACATAAAATTTATTTGCTACTCGTCATTTATAGACGTATTTCCTTGGTCCGAAATTGAATTAGTTTGGCAAATTTTATATCAAAAGACTTTGATTATTTAGTTAATTTTAAATTACATAATCATATAAAGAAATTACTAATTTAAAAAGAGGAAATATATTTTTAGATGACTCAAAATAGAATTAAATAAATTTAATTTCGGATGATATGTATTTCTTTTTCAACAATGAGATATATTAAATAAAAATTAAGATCAAAATTTAAGATAGAAAAAATGGTAATAGATGTTAAATGAATGAGAAGAAATGGATTGCAGAAAATATTACATTAATTTCGACAAAATATGTTAGTGACTTATAAATAAATATGGAGGAAGTACAAAAATTCACATAAAATTTGTTATCTACTCATAATTTAAAAAGATATTCCCTGAGTCGTGAATTGAATGCGTCACCTTAATTTATTCAATTGTTATCAAAATAGTCTAGTCTAAACATGTCAATATCAATTCTCATTTTATAAGAATTTTATTAATTTAGAAAAGGAAACATTGAGTGAAAAGGAAAATTAAGTATATTCAATTTTGGATAAATAGTATTTCTTTTTCAACAAAGAGAATATTAAACAAAAATTTAGATAAAAATTAATTTTAAATAAAAAATAATGAATGAGACGAGAGGGGACTGTGGAAACCACAAACGTCATCTTCAGTAACGACTATTTGCCTCTTCGTTAACGACTTAGGATACAAGAAAGTTGTTGTGGTTAGTTAAGGAAAGAATTATTATTTGAAGACAAATTGGACTTCTGTTTGCGTGGTTTGTTGGGTTTCAATTTTTATTTCTGATTAAAAATTAAACACTCTCTTTCTTTTAATTAATTCTATTTATTTCTTAAATTTTAAAATTACCTAACATTATATTATTATATATTGGTATAAAGATGATAAAGGCACAATTGAAAATTTTTAGATTTTTATGAGCCAATTATTATTATTATTATTATTATTATTATTATTATTATTATTATTATTAATTGACAGGGAGAATTAAGTATCTAGCAAACTCACATTTCTCATACTTATCTTTTCAATAATCATTTGGGAGAAAAGTAATTAACAACTAAATATAACATTAGAAGGATCCAAGTTAATAAATATTTGTTGCAACTGTTAAGATAACTAGTCTAGAGGCACAAAAAAACAATTGTATCTGTCGATTATTGAAAACAACTCTTTGCTTTATAAAGTCTTGCATCTAACAAGAATGAGAAATTGCAGCCCACACAAAACTTATTCTGCTTATGGTTTGGATAAAAATAAAATAGCTAAAAGACCTCTAACAAATGTGGTAGAACAGGTCATTATTTCAATTGCAATAAAATCAACTTCTTCTAACAGCAACATGGAGAATTTGAACATGGTTATTTTTAAAATTATTCCTTCAAAATAAAAAAAAAATTATAATTCCCTTCAAAATTTTTGAAATTATTGTTCCTTTTGTCAGTAATTAAATATTTCTATTTCTATTTTGAATCGAACATCAAAATTTATATTGTTATGTTCAAATAGAATAAGTCAAACTCTTTTAATAAAATCTGTCAATTTTGAAGCTAAACAATTAATTTTAAAGTGAGGGAGAACTATTGAATCTAGTTTTTGACAAGATAAGAGAAATCTAATTAACATTAAGAAAAAAGTGAAAGTAAACTTATAATTAAAGTCGAAAAGGAAAAACTAAATAATAATAAACAAATTATATTTTTAAAAAAACATGTCTAACTAATAATTCTGAAATTCCTTTCAACAAAAGAATTTAACAATATACATAAATCATTTAAAAATAAATAAATATATATTAAATAAATTAATAATTGCATCTTATATAATAATAATTATTATTATAATAATAATCCTTAGTTGTAATTCTATCCAGTCCTTCTGAACCCTCAGTCTCCCAGGGATTAGTACAAAAAGCCGACTGTTGAATTGGGGTTAAAAATTTCTTAGCCAAACCCCTCCAAAATTATGGGGCCAACTTAAGACCTTGACACCTCTACTCTAACTTATCTACTACGTAGTCAAAAGTGAACAAATAGTGTTTTATGTAATATTTATACAAGATTTCCAGTTTCTGGTTATAATATAAAAAATGTTGTAGCTAAACAAGATTCTTAAGACCCTCGATTTGGAAGGATTCGAGTACGAATGGAACATTGTTCTTGCCATATCATTCATCAACATTGTCATCCATGAACCTCTTCCAATACCAATGCCTTTTCCAAACTCTCTCAATCATTTCTTCCATGGGCACGTTTGTCGTCTCCGGAAGGAGGAAAAACACAAAGAATGACATTATTAAAACCCAACCCGAAAAGAACAAGAATATCCAATTCTTGAAAGTGCATAGCATTGGCTGAAAGGCTTGCATAATCACAAAGGTAACCAAAAAGTTAACACAAACAGCAACACTTTGCCCTGCAGAACGAGTCTCCAAGGGAAAGGCCTCACTCGGAATTAACCAACCTAATGGCCCCCATGACCATGCAAAAGAAGCCAAAAATGTGCATATTTGGATCACCACAAAAATCGCAAAACCAGAGGAAAGGTTGTCTGTGTGTTCCTTAACTTTGACTCCCAGAATTATGGCTATCAAAACCTGTGAAAAAAACATTTGCAGTCCAGCTTCAAGCAAGAGTTTTCTTCGGCCAAGTTTGTCCACATAGTAGATTGACACTAAGGTGAAAACAACATTGACTGCTCCAGTCATTGCAACAGAGTATAAATTTGCATGAGTTCCAAATCCTATAGTTGCAAATAAGACTGATGTATAAAAGGTTATGGCTTGGATTCCACTAAGCTGCTGGAAAATCTGCAGAAAAAATGTTTACCAATGAAAAAATATCATCAACATTTAGGAAATGGGATTAAAGTTGAAAATTTGTTGAATTTTTTTACTCTTTGTATCCGAAATTGAATGCAAGTAATCCTGTTCTCAGAACTTGCGCAAATTAAAATAGGACGATGTTCAATTGTGGAGGAAGGGAGTAAATGAAAACTTGCCTGTAATGCCACTGCAATGACCAATTGAGGTCTGTTTCTTCTCATGAGAAAATTTCTAAAAGGATGCTTCACTTGCTTAGCAATTCTACTAGCCTCAACAAGTTCATTATATTCTGATTCAATGTAATCAGTACCTCGAATCTTTCTCAGCACTGCTTTTCCTTTCTCTAAATAACCTCGTTCAATGAGACTAATAGGAGTTTCATCTACAAAAATGGCACCCCAAGTGAAAAGTAATGCAGGGATTCCAGCCAATCCAAGTGACAACCTCCAGCCATGTGACCCATGGATTCTGTTGTCAGACAAATGAAATCTCAATCGGCAGGATACAACAATAATGGTTGTAAAGGAGAATAAACACGAGTTATGGAGAAGCTAAGGAAAAACAAGACTTACTTTGTTGTTCCATAATTAACAAGGTTGGCAAGGAGAATACCAATGGTTATGTTAAGTTGGAACAAAATGTTGAGTCCTCCTCGTATTCTAGTGGGTGCAATCTCAGACAAGAACAATGGAACGACCTGAAATTTGGCATAACAAGTATGGTAAAATAAGCAAGTCCATATATGTCTATTTCTATGGCACTTTTTGATATACCGATAAAAGAAATTACACAAAAGAGGGACAGGTTTATCAAATTAATTATAAACAGAGCTCGACTCTTCCAAATCTAATATAAATTGAACTTGGCTTAAACGTATGGAACTTATAATTAAGATAAAGGGTTTCTAAATTACTTACCTGATTAGCGAAACCAACCCCACATCCAAGTAAAATCCGGCCAATAACAAGCATAGCAAGAACCTGAGCTGTTGCATTAAGGATGACTCCAGCTATGGAGAAAAGACCGGCAATCAGCATGGTGAACTTACGGCCGAACCTTCTAGTAGTGTAAGAAGCAAGAAAAGTAGCCATTAGACCAGCCAAAAACAAGGAAGACGTGAAGAGTTTTAGTAATTGATCGTCATATTTGCAGTAGTTGCTGTTTATCCGCCCGGAGTTCATCATCCTCCGGTGTGAGGACTGGAAGAACTTTTGCAAGAAAGAGTTCATTGTTGTTACTCCACCCGGTACCCCGATATGATAGCCGTACATGAGACCGCCGGTGGCAGCCCACATACTAGAAATGATCACAGTGGGGGTGATCTTTGCCTCGAACTCCATTGCACCGGAAGCCCCAAGATCCAAGAATCCTCTGGCAGGAATGTTCGAAGAAAAGATGTTTCACTTGACAAAAAGAAATTTGAGATTAAAAATAAAAAATTGATAATTACAGATTTATTTATTAATTTAGATTCGATTAGTTTGATAGAAAATTCTACCACAAAACAAAGACAGTTGTTTAGAGAGCTAAAAAAGAATTATGGAGAAGCATATGACAGATGCATAAGATAAGGGATTACGGAAACAGAGTTACAGTTGGACTTCTCTTAGCTAGCTTTCATGGTTTTGAACATTTCGTCTTCGAGTCTTCTTTTGCCAATCCACGCTACTACACAACAAATATGTCAAAATCAATCTAATATTAAAAAACAATAAACGCAATTCACTTTATAAATTATTCCTTTTTATTATAAATTTAACCTTTTCTATACGTAATAAGAATAAAAAAATTATATTAATGTAGTCAAAATATTAAAAACAACTTCAATTAAACTATCTAGAAAATTATAATAAGAAAAAACCACAATAATAAAAATAAAAATATATAATATTAACTTATAAAATTCTTTAAAATGATCTATATTTAAAAAAAAAAAAAGAAGATTAAAAGATGAAAGATGAAACGATTTATATTTTTTAAAGATGAAAGATTACAAGGGTTAAAGACACTAATTTTAAAAAATAAAAATAAAAACATTTGAATAGAATATATGGATTATTAACCCCATTCTATATCAACGGCTAATGCCACTTGCATGGTTGATGTGCTAACAAAGCTAAACAATTAAGGCTAAGAGTCCAAGTGTGAACATGAGTGGCAGAAAAGGAATCCATGCTGAGAAGTGCGATTTTTTTAAAATATCTTATTTGGACTTTTTTAAATTCATCCCTCCATATCTTCAGAGTAACATAAATATTGGATACTTCACCTAAAATATTACCGATTTTTTTATAATATTCTTACATTATTTGTTTTATGCTATAATTAATCCATTAATTTTCCAATAGGACTATAAAGTATAAACTCAATTATTAAGAAACTTTTTTTTTTATTATTATAGATCAAGATTCTATGAAACTTATAATCATTACTAGTTATGAGTAAAGATCCGGTAATGAACCCCAAAATCCAAGTCAGCATGTTCTAAGTCAAAATGTAAAACAAAGAAAAGAAACCTCTTTCTTTTATACGGAGAAAATCAAATGGATTCAACTATATCCATCTATCTAATCACAGTACCACCCTAGTTGTTGTCATTTCAATCATCAACATTGTCATCCATAAACCTCTTCCAGTACCAATGTCGTTTCCAAACTCTCTCAATCATTTCTTCTATGGGTACATTTTTAGTCTCCGGGAGGAGGAAGTACACAAAAAGTGACATGATCAAAACCCACAAAGAGAAGAACAAGAATACCCAATTTTTGAAAGTGCATATCATTGAGGAAAGGGCATGTTTAATCACAAAAATAACCAGAAGGTGGAAACAAACAGCAACACTTTGTCCAGCAGAACGAATCTCCAGAGGGAAAATCTCACTTGGAATTAGCCAAGCTAATGGCCCCCATGACCACGCAAAAGAAGCCATAAATGTACATATTTGGATCACCACAAAGATTGCATAACCACGGGAAAGGTTGTCCGTGTAATCCTTAACTTTGATTCCCAGAATTATGGCTATCAAAACCTGTGACAAGAACATCTGTAGACCAGCCTCCAGCAAGAGTTTTCTTCTGCCAACTTTGTCAACAAAGTAGATTGACCCCAAGGTAAAAAGAACATATACAGATAGAATCATAAGAAATGAGTACAAAGTTGCATGACTTCCAAATCCAATTGTATCAAATAAGACTGGTGCATAAAATGCCACAGCATGTATTCCACTAAAGTGCCGAAAGCCCTGTACCCAATATTTATCAAAGAAATTAAAAAACATCATCAACATCTAGGAAGTTTCAATTGAGAATTAGAAAATTAATCAATTTGTTTACTTTTGAAATTGACTGTAATAAAATTACTTAAAATTAATATTCCAATTGACATTGTTTAAAATTAATAAATTAAGTCAAACATTTATTCTTAAAATCTGTTCAAATTAAAATGAAACATTTAATTCTTAAAAGAAAGGGAGGGAGTCAATGAAAACCTTATACCTGTAACGCCACCGCAATGATCAATTGAGGCCTGTTTCTTCTCAAGAGGAGATTTCTAAATGGATCTTTGACTTCCTTAGCAATTCTACTAGCCTCAACAAGTTTTACAAATTCTGGTTCAACGTTATTAGGCCCTCGAATCATTTTCAAAACTGTTTTTCCTTCCTCTAAATAACCACGCTCAATGAGGCTAATAGGAGTTTCGACTACAAAAAAGGTACCCAAGGCGAAAAAGCTTACTGGTATTCCTGCCAATCCCAGTGATAACCTCCATCCCCACCCTGCTTTAATTCTGCAAGGAAATTAAATCTCAATCATCTATAATGGTTGTTGAAGTGAATGAACAAGAGTTATAGTGGATGTGGAATAAATGAACCAAGGAAAAATAAAGCAAAGAGGGACTTACTTTGTTGCCCCGTAGTCGACAAGGTAGGCTACTAGCATGCCGAGAGTTATGCTAAACTGGAACAAACCGTTGAGTCCACCTCGTATTCTAGTTGGTGCAATCTCAGACAAGAAAAGAGGAACGACCTGAATATCAACTTTTGATATCACTACAAGAACAGATGATTTGAATCAAGTTGATACAAACCAACTTGGCTTTGTTACTAATTGTAGGAAATTTGTTAAGATATTTAAATGAGTTGTTTTGTATATACTTTTATTTTTAATTATATATTTTGTAAATAAAAATTTAATAGAATAAACTATATCCTAGAAGTATAGATTTTATTTGCATTATCTATTGATAATGTAAAAGATGGTAAAGAATATGAGTAAGAATATCACGTTAGTTGATAATCCAAAAGTAATTATACAACTTAAAAATCTAAAAGTGGTCCTTATTCAAATCTTAAAAAGGTGTAATTGAAGCCATTAAAAAATCAACAGATATTTCATTAAATGTTTTTATTATTTTCATTCATCTTCAACCAGAGGAACCTAATTTTCTAGAGAGAGGTCCTGCCTCAAACCAACCAAAATCAGCTTTTCACTGTAACATTGTGAATGCTTTAAAGTTATTAATGAAATCAAAACAAGCCTTCATCGATCAGAGTATAAAATTACACTCATTTTCTCTAAAAGAAGAAGAAGAAGAAGAAGAAGAAACTGCTGTAGAGGAAATTTTCTGCAAGGAAAAAAGAATGATGAGTTGAGTTCTACTGCCCAGTTCTTCATCTTCTTCATTTATTTTCTGCATCCTTTTTTGATAGAATCAACAAAACAGAGGCTATGAAAAAAGATGGGAAAAAAAATTCATCGAAGAACTCAAGAGAAAGAAAAATGAAGATTGATCTTGTAGAGAGAAAGGAAGTTGTTAAAATGAAAGAAAAGTTGCCATTGGAAATTATGTCTGAAAAAGGTGGGGATAGAAAATAATCCCCAAAGAGCTTCCACTAGTTTTCAAATTTTCAGTATTTGATTCAATTTCTCAAAATTTGAACTAGTCCAATTTAAAGGGTTAATAAATTACATACCTGGCATGCAAATCCAATCCCACATCCAAGTAAAATCCTTCCAATAATAAGCATGGCAAGGTTCTGAGCAGCAGCTTCAAGGATGACTCCGCCTATGGAGAAAAGGCCAGCAATCAACATGGTGAACCTACGGCCGAGCCTTCTAGTAGTGTAGGAAGCGATTAAAGCAGCAATTAGGCCCCCCAAATACAAGGAAGATATGTAAAGTTGTAGTACTTGATCATTATATTTGCAGTAGTTGTTGAGCAGGTCGGAGGTTATCATCCCCCGGTATGTCGAAGGGAAAAACTTTTCCAAGAATGACTCCATCCATGTTACACCGCTTGTTGCACCAACATGATACCCAAACACAAGACCCCCCGTGACAGCAAACATACTTGAAATCATCAGGGTAGGGGTGATCTTGGCCTCAACCTCCATTGCAAGACCTACTGAATCCTCCATCTCGCATATTCGATAAACTTATATAAATAAAAAATTCACATAAAATTTATCTGCTAATCATCATTTATAAAGAACTTTTCAGTCAGGAATTGAATCATTTTACGTGAAAGACTTTGATCATTTAGTGTACAATTTTCTCAAAAAAAAATTTAAAAAAAGGGAATATTCATTTCCAGTGACTCGGAATAGAATAAAGTACATGAAATTTTTTAAGTGCAGCATTTCCCTTTCAACAATGAGAATATCAATTAAAAATTAATGTGAAAATTTAAAATAAAAAACGATAACACTTGTAAAATGAATCAGACTATAGGTATTGCAAAGGCCACAGGAGTCGTCTTCTTTATTGGCTGCTATCGGAGCCAAACCGCCGTCTCTAATATTCAAGTACACGTAAGATGTGAAGAATTAAATGGACTTCAATCTATTCACATCTAATCCATTTATAAATATGAATCATGAATATCCATCGCCATTTGATGGGGTAAAAAAAAATTTTTTATTTAAAAAAAAATGGAAGGGAGAGGGAGAAAGAAAGAAAGAAAAGAAGAACAAACCGGAAGCAAAAATGGAGGGAATGGAAAGTGAAATAATAATAATAATAATAATAATAAAAAAGTTAAGAACTAACATTTAAAAATTTAAAAAAAGAAGTCAAAAATAAGAGAAAAAAATTAAGAAAAACTAATTTTGACCAGTTTAACTTTTAAATGAGTAATTATTGGATTTAACAATAAATCTATTAAATTAATTGAATATATAGATGGACATTCATTTCATTTTAATAGCTAATCTAAATCCATTTATTATAAATTGGATTTGGATATCCATTTTAAAACTAACCATTTTGCCGAGTCAAATTAGGAAAAAAAATTAATATAAAGGCATTGCTAAAAAACACAAACGGCATCTTCTTCCTTGACTACAACGTTTCTAATACTCAACTCATCTTTTTAAAGAATAACTTCGAAAGAATATCAGTGCCTTATCCCACGTTGCTATGCTAAGCAAACTAAATATCTAATGCTAATAGTCAAATTGTGATCGAACGTCAAGGGGAAGAAAAGGGAGGCGTTGAAAATTGTGGTTTTCTTAGATATTTCATTGAAAAGAATGGTTTTCTTAGATATTTCATATAAAATTGTCACGAATATCTTATTATATTTTTTACTTCTTCAAAAATAAAAGTTTTGTTTTTCAAATAAATTTTGTTAAAATTAAATTTTGTTAAGAGATTAATACGATAAAGTTTAAAAAGAATTAAATAAAAAAAATCTGTTAAAATTTGTGCAAATCAAACTTGGATAGTAACATACATGTTTACATTTTTCATTTGAGCCACAATCCATTGATTTTTCAATGTGACACTGAAAGTCTACTGAATCAAACCCCACTTTCCACGATAAACTCAAGTATTAGGAAAAAAAAATTGTTATAAATCAAGATTATGCAAATCTTGTTATATCATTATTTAGTAACTAGTAAGAATTCGAGAAAAAGTCACAAAATCCATATCAACTTGATCTAAATCAGAATGTCCTTTTACTAATGATAAAAAAAAAGAAGATTTGTCATAATTAATGTATCATTTTAGAACTTGGCTCCATGTATTTAAAATCAGTTGAATCATGTAAAAGAAAAGATAGTTACATCTTCCTTTTTTATGGATCAAATTAAATGGATTCAAATCGGTTGATGTTCAACCCGTTTATCTAATCACATTGCCACCCTAGTCCTTGTCATATCCTTAATCGCCATAGTTATCCATAAACCTCTTCCAATACCAATGTCGTTTCCAAACTCTCTCAATCATTTCTTCTATGGGCACATTTTTAGTCTCGGGGAGCAGGAAAAACACAAAGAGTGACATGATCAAAACCCACAATGAGAAGAACAAGAAAATCCAATTTTTGAAAGTGCATTATTGAGAAAAATGCTTGTTTAAACACAAAAGTAATCAAAAGGTCGACACAAACAGCAACACTTTGTCCAGCAGAACGAGTCTCCAGAGGAAAAATCTCACTTGGAATAAGCCAAGCTAATGGTCCCCATGACCACGCATAAGAAGCCAAAAATGAGCATATTTGGATCACCACAAATATTGCATAACCATGGGAGAGGTTGTCTGTGTAATCCTTAAATTTGATTCCTAGAATTACTGTTATCAAAACCTGTGACAAGAACATCTGCAGGCCAGCTTCCAGCAAGAGTTTTCTTCGGCCGAGTTTGTCCACAAAGTAGATTGACACAAAGGTAAAAAGAAGGTATACAGAGAGAGTCATAACAACAGAGTACAAAGTTGCATGACTTTCAAATCCTATTGTATCAAATAAGACTGGTGCATAAAATGTCACGGCATTGATTCCACTAAAGTGCTTAAAGATCTGCAAAAAAAAAATATTTATCAAAGAAATTAAAGAACATTTAGGAAATTTTGATAGGATTAAAGAGAATTAGAAAAATTCTTTAATTTGTACTCCATGATCCATTTGAAATTGAATGTACCTAATTCCAATCTTCATTACTTAATAAATTAAGTTAAACTTTTTTCTTAAATCTGCTCAAGTTAAAATGTGACATTTAATTATAATAGAAGGGATGGAATGAAAGGAAACCTTATACCTGTAATGCCACTGCAATGACCAATTGAGGCCTATTTCTTCTCGAGAGGAGATTTCTAAATGGATTTTTGACTTCCTTTGCAATTCTACTAGCCTCAACAAGTTCTACAAATTCTGATTCAACGTAATTAAGCTCCCGTATCTTTCTCAAAATTGTTTTTCCTTCCTCTAAATAACCACGCTCAATGAGACTAATAGGAGTTTCGACTACAAAAAAGGTACCCAAGGCGAAAAGGCTAGCTGGTATTCCAGCAAATCCCAGCGTTAACCTCCATCCCCATCCTCCTTTAATCCTGCAAGGAAATTGAGTCTCAACCAGCAGTAATGGTTGTGGAAGAGAATAAACAAGAGCTATAGTGGATGTGGAATAAATAAACTAAGAGCAAGGAAATTAAGTCTCAACCAGCAATAATGGTTGTAGTGGAGAATAAACAAGAGCTATAGTGGATGTGGAATAAATAAACTAACGAAAAATAAAGCACAGGGCACTTACTTTGTTGTTCCGTAGTTGACAAGGTAGGCAAAAAAAAATGCCAAGAGCTACATTAAGATCGAACAAAATGTTAAGTCCTCCTCGTATTCTAGCTGGTGCAATTTCAGACAAGAAAAGAGGAACGACCTGAAAATTAACTTTTGATATCACTACAAGAACAGATGTTTTGAATCTAAGTTGAAACAAACCAACTTGGCCTTGTTACTCATTGTAGGAAATTTGCTAATATATATTTGAAACAATGTATAGTTAGTGAGTTGTTTTGTGAAATAACATCTTGGAACCTTCCTATAGGAGTCCCCCAAATGGATACCATATCTATATCTAAGATTTCACAATATATGGACAGCCTGTAAACCTCGCAACCTTTATTCCATTTTCTACACCATAAATAAAAAATAATCCACTTATTTTTTAACTTATTTTTATAAATATATTATGTAAATAAAAATCTAAAATAGTAAAAAGTATAGATTTTTTTAGTATGTAAAATAGTTTAAAAGATGAGTTAGAATATTAAGAAACAACCTAAAAAATTAGTTTGTCTGGTGCATTGGGATAACCATTCATATTTTAAAAATTTTAAAGTGGTCCTTATTTAAATTTTTAAAAGGAGCCAGTGAAGCTTTTAAAAAATTAATCTATATTTGGATTATGGTCAAAATTTTAAAGATATGCCTTAATTGATTTTCTACCAAAAGGAACCAAATTTTCAAGAGAGTTATCCAACCAACCAACCAACCAAAATCAGCTTCTCACTGTAACATTGTGAATGATTTTAAAGTTATCCTTGTTAATGAAATCGAAACAAGCCTTCATCAGTGCTAACAAATTACACTCATTTTCTGTGGCAGAGGAAACTTTTTGCAAGGAAAAAAAGAATGGGGTGCGGAGTTCTACCGCCCAATTCCTCATCTTCTTCATTTATTTTTGGCTTCCTTTTTTGATAGAATCAACAAAACAATAAAGAGGAAAGAAAAATTCATCGAAGAGCTCACGAGAAAGAAAAATGAAGATCGATCTTGTAGAGAGAGACGTTATAGATGAGGAAGGTAATTGGGAAAACGAAAGAAAAGTTGCCATCAGAAATTGTTTCTAAAAAGGTTGGGATAGAGAAAAAACACCGACAGAGCTTCAATTAGTTTTCAAATTTTCAGTCCAATTTAATTCGATTTCTCAAATTTTGAACTAGTCCAATTTAATGGGTTTATAAATTATATACCTGATTTGAGAAACCCATCCCACATCCAAGAAAAATCCTTCCAATAATAAGCATGGCAAGATTCTGAGCAGCAGTACTAAGGATGACCCCGGCTATGGAGAAAAGGCCAGCAATCAACATGGTGAAACTACGGCCTAGCCTTCTAGTAGTGTAGGAAGCTATTAAAGCAGCAGTTAGACCCACCAAATACACGGAAGATACGTAAAGTTGTAGCACTTGATCATTATATTTGCAGTAGTTGTTGTTGGTCTTGTAGGAGTTTATCATCCCCCGGTACCCCGAAGGGAAAAACTTATCAAAGAAAGACTCCATCCATTTTACACCGCTTGTTACACCAATATGATATCCAAACATGAGACTACCGGTGGCAGCAAAGATACTAGAAATTATCAGAGTAGGGGTGATCTTGGCCTCAAACTCCATTTCTAGATCTACTAGTTCGATAAACTTATATAAATATAAAAACTCACATAAAATTATTTCCCAATCATCATTTATAAAGATACTTTTCAATCCGGTATTGAATTAGTTTACATGAAAGATTTTGATGATTTAGTCTAAAAAAAAATTACCCCATTTCCAATGACTCGGAATAGACTTCCGAAAAAGACTTTGATCATTTAGTGTACCTAAAACCATTTCCCTTTCAACAAAATGAATGAGACTGATTGCGGAAACCACAAAAGTCATCTTCTTCATGGACGGCTATCGGAGTCCAACCGACGTCTCCAATACTCAAATACAAGGAAGATGTGAAGAGTTAAATGGACTCCAATCTGTTTACATTTAATCCATTTATATATATATGTCTATTTATAAAATTAGATAAAATTAAATTTTGTTAAGAAATTGATAGAATTAATTTTAAAATGAATTAAATCTGGCTAGTTTTTAGGATAATGCACCATGAGCTAGTTTGTCTTTCGCAAGAGTACTTTAACTAAACCTAACTGTCAGGATTGATAGTATTTCCACTTTTAACTTGGTTGTCTCAAAAACAAAACTTTTCTGTTTGTTGTCAAGTCAAGTAAGTCTTTCACTACTTAGAACAGTTTCTGCGCTTTCAAGTTCTTCTTTCCAGTAGGCTTTGAAGAAAGTGGTTTTTTTCCACCTTCATTATGTAAGGCTTTGAAACCCATTTGATGTATCCTTGTGTTTTCTTATGAATAAACAAGCAAGTTGCTAAAAAAAAATTTCCTAACGGGTGGGGTATAGAAATGATTAGGGACACAATTAGTAAATAACTAACTACCTTCATTCAACTTTTAAATAGTTTGATGGTAAGTAATAATACTTTGATTAAGAGGTTTTAAATTTAAGTCACGATAACAATAAGTGAAAAATCATTGTTTATCTTAGAGGATGGGATATAGACAAAATTAGGAGAATTGTGATTTTAAAAAATTAAAAAAAAAACACTCTTCTAATTCAAAATTAAACTTGGTTTAATTAATATGCCAACAAATATAATATGTATCTAAATTTTATATACATGATTTGAGATACCCATCCCACATCCAACTAAATCCTGCCAAAAAAAAAAAAAAAAATCCTACCAATAAAGCAAGATTCTGAGCTGCGGCATTAAGGATGACTACAGCTATTGAGAAAAGGCCAACGGTCAGCGTGGTGAGCCTCCGGCAGAACCTTCTAGTAGTGTAGGAAGCCAGAAAAGTAGCCAGTAGACCAGTCAAAAGCAAAGTAGGTGTGTAGAGTTGTAGTATTTGATCTTTATATTTATAGTAGTGGCTGTCGATCCGGCCGGAGTTCATCCTCATCCGGTACGCCCCCGGCAAAAAATCAATTAATTGTTGTTACACCGTTTGATACACCGATACCATGATCAAACATGAGACAAACGGTGGCAGCCAACAAACTAGAAATTATCAGTTGGGGTGATCTTGGCCCCAAATTCCATTACAAGATCTACTGAATCCCTCTGGCATTGTTCTATAAACTTAAATAACAAAAATTCACAAGAAATTTACTCTTCCGTCCAAATTAAATGACTCCTTCAAAATTAAAAATCTTATTTCATAAATTAATTGAAAACATTAACAAGGAATTTATTTTTTAAGATTAAAATAAACTAAATCAAACTTAAAAAAAAATTTAAGTCAAAATCAAACATTTAATTCTAGACGGAGAGAGTAATTCTTATCATTGAAAAGGATATCTTTTTTCTTTACAATGAGATAAAGTAAAGAAAAATTAAGATGAAAATTTTGAATTATAAAAAATGAAAATTAATAAATATAAAATAATTTAAATAATTGTGAAATGAATGAGATGAGAGGGGAATTGTGGAAACCATAAACGTCTCTTCTTCACTGACGACTATACAATAGCAGTCAACAGACGTCGTCTACTCAAATTATATCACCGATTGCGGGGTTTGTCCTGCTTCAATTTTTATTTCGAAGTAGTTCAATTCCAATGCAAAATTAAACAGTCTCTTTTTTTTTTAATTTAATTTTATATATTCCCTAAATTTTAATATTACCGATTATTATTAACCTTCAAAAATTTGATCTGTTATTTTGTTTTGTTTGTGTAAAAGATGATAGACATATAAGGGCACAATTGAAAATTTTTATATTTTTAAGAGTGAATTATAATTATTAAATAATTAATAGAGAGAAGTATCTAACTTACCTTTGTCATACTTATCTAATAATAATTAAAATAAAAATTGAACATTGCATAATAATCTTTTCAATAATCATTTGGGAGAAAAGTAATTAACAACTAATTATAACATTAGAAGGATCCAAGTTAAATATTTGTCTCGACATGAAGAATATGAATTCAAACATTGCTCTTAAAGGAATCTAAAAATGTCAAGGATTTAAGTACTAGTACCTCTATCCTACAAGATAAGGCATTAACCGTTGTTTCGCATGGATTAAGAAAAGATAAATATATATTTATTATGTCTAAAATACAATTTATGCCTCATATTTATAATTATAATTATATTTTTTTGAAATAAATAGCAGAGGATATTGAATGGATAATAAGAGTGTGAAAAACATACCTAATGCATTATAAATTATAAAATAACTTATATTGTGGGACAAACAAAAGAGATCCTAAAAGAACTTATATATTTTGAGATGAAGAGATCATTATTTTAGAACATGAAAATAAAATAAGTCATAGAAAAAAAATTAATAGAATTTTTGATTGTCCTGTTATTATTTTGTTATAATAAAATTTGTTAAAGAAAAAAATGAAGCATATAAACAAATTATGAATGATTTAATAGAATTTTTTGTTAGATAAGAGAACTGATTTTTTTAAAAAAAATTAAAAGAAAATTAATGATAAAGTCAACCAAAACAGCTAAATAATAAAAGACCAGTTTTATTTTAAAAAATAAAATTAAACTGATATTCTAAACTTCTATTGAAAAATAAATTAACAATTAAAATAAATCATTTAAAATTAACTAATTGCAACTCATGAAATAATAATAATGCCAATATGATATATAATAGCAAATAAATATATAAAAACCATTGGATTCCAAAACGGTCATCACAAAAGGCCCACTTTCGAATTGAACTACAAATTTTGTAACCTCACCCTCCAAAATTATGGGGTCAAATCAAGGCCTTGACAACTCTACTCATAACTTATTTACTAAAACCCAATGAACAAATAATATTCATGTAGTATTTATGTAAGATTTCTAGTTTCTAGTTATAATATAAAAATATTGCAGCTAATCAAGATTCTTATAACCCTGATCAATTTGGAGGAATTCCAATATCAATGGCCATTGTTTTTCTTGCCATATCTTTCATCACCATCCGAGAACCTCTTTCAATGCCAATGTCGTTTCCGGACTCTCTCAATCATTTCTTCAATGGGCACGTTTTTCATGTCTGGGAGGAAGCTAAAACACGAACAACAAAATGATCAAAAGTCAGCCTTAGAAGAACAAGAATATCCAATTCTTGAAAGTGCATAGCAATGGATGAAAGGTTTGCATAATCATAAAAGTAACCAAAAAGTTAACACAAACAGCAACACATTGCAATGCATAACGAGTCTATAGAGCATAAGGCCTCACTTGGAAGTTGGAATCAACCAACCTAACTGCTCCCATGACCATGCAAAAGAAGCCACAAATGTGTATATATTTGGAAAATCACAAAAATTGCAAAACCATGGGAAAGGTTGTATGTGTGTTTGTTAACTTTGATTCCCAGAATTATTGCTATCAAAACCTGTGACAAGAACATGTATAGACCAGCCTCCAGGAAGAGTTTTCTTCGACCAACTTTGTCAACAAGTAGATTGACGCCAATTAATTTATATATTTATATATTAGATTCAATTAATTTGATAGAATCACTATTTATATTTATGACCATTTGGGTCGGAGGTAAAACAGCTTTAGTAGGAAATTCTAACACAAAACAAAAACGGTTGTTAGAGAGTTACAAAGGGAATTCTGGAGAAGCATATGACAAATGGATAAGACAAGGGATTGCGGAAACAGGCTTACAGCTGTACTTCTCTTAGCTAGCTTTCATGGTTTTGAAGAAAAAAAAAAGTATAAGATCAAATAATCATTTGGTCCGAAAAAATATGGATCAAAAGAGTTAAAAACAATAATTTAAAAAAAAAAAAAAGCATTTACGGATTAATCCTATTCCATATCCAGGTGATTGGTTGGTGTGCTAACTAAACTAAATAACTAATGCTAATAGTCAGAGTGTGAACATGAGGGGCATAAAAGGATGATACAGTGAAGTAAGATTTTTTTTTTTATTACACTACAAGAAAAGTGTCAATTTTCAACAAATTTTTCAACGAAAATTCATTCGTTGAAAATTTTTTTAACTTTTCAACGATTAAAGTCCATTCGTTGAAATATTCAACCAAATTTTCAAGAAAACTTACTTCGTTGAAAAATTGTAACGAATAGTCTCCTATCATTGAAAATTTCAACAAACATTTCAATGAATTAAATCCATTGAAAAAATTTTCAATGACTATATTTAATTTGTTGAAAATTTTGTAGAAATTTTCAAGGAAAGTCATCCATTGAAATATTTTTCAACAATATATTTAACTTGTTGAAAACTTTTCAATGAAAGTCAGTTGTTGAAAAAAAATTTTCAACGACTAGTAATAATTCGTTGGAAAAAGCAATGCATATTTCAATGAATGTTATTTTGTTGAAAAATTTTTCAACAAAATATATTTAATTCAAATATTAGGATTATATTAAATTTTTAAATGAACTAGTTATAGATAAAAATATAATATTATATAACAATTTCATCGTCAAATTAGTTAATTTTTAAAAGATAAGAGAATTAATCTAAATA
>JAWZTD010012587.1:0-19282 GCA_035221335.1 Echites panduratus | reverse complement strand
TATATATGAATTTCTGATTAGGTTTGGGATGATTATCTTGCTTATCTGTAGAACATTCTTCACCATCCCTTAAGTCCTCTTCCGTTAGGCACCTAAGCATCGTGTTCCTAGAGACCTTCAAGCTCTAAGGCTATCATAGTACTGCCAGCATGGTTACATCTAACTGCCTACTAGACTCAATAGGAGAAGCTTTTTCCTCAAGTTTTGGACCTCTTTCAATCTTTTCTACATTATCCATTTCCTCTTTTTTTTTTCCAATTAACAATTCTTAATGTAAAGGAAGTCTACCACCAAGAGGTAAACCCCTCCTAGCAGACTGTACAAGGACTTCAAGTGAAAATCAAATATTTAGATTCAATAATTATTAATCTTTAGCCCATCTGTCCTTTTATTTAGTTAAACGTCCAATAATTATTCATGGGATCATGAATCCAATATAATTATTCTACCTCTTTAATTAAAAGCCCAATATTTATTTTTTATTCTTAGCCCATCAATAATTAATCTCATGGACCCAAGTGCAAATTAATTATTAATTAATAAAAATAAATAGCCACTTTATTTTTTCATTGAAGCCTAACAATAATTAATCTTATGGACTAAGTCCAAATTAATTGTACGACTAAATAAAATAACTAATTAATTTTATTCAAACCCAAATAATTAATTGCAAGGATTAATTAAAATCCTTAATTAATTATTAATGCTATCTAGAACAAAATTAATTCCTTCTCCAATCTCCTATTTGAGAATAATATAAAATCATTCACATACAATAGGGCTAGATCATTGACCTTAAGAAACAAAGGTTTGTTGAGATAAAACTCAACCCTTAGTCTTTGACCTACAGGTATATTGACACATTTGCCCTTCTATGTAACACCCACTATTGAGCATTGGTCTTGTGTACTATCACCTTACTCAATAGCATCTACCATCCTTAGATATCTAGTTCTTTTACAATTGAATCACAATGAATACTCATAAGAAGAATATTCAGTACAACAATAATTGTACTTCCAAGGCCTCGAGTTTAATGATCCAACTAAGAACAACACATAAGTGGTGATTAACCCATCTCATAAGTATAGGTTTGTCTTAACTGACGAACTCCAAGTACTTGACATACAAGGCTATTGATCTACCCAAAGTGATCTCACCCATAGCATTTCTAAGAACATGGACTTAGCTTCGCCAGACCAACCCATACTCATGCATGGGGACGTGTCCATGCTATAGTATCAGTGATATTAGTTCTCTCTTCTTTGATAGTACCTTTAGAGAACAATCATTGAATGGTCCTATTCTACACATACAAAATGTGCTAACACATATGGTCCTAGAGCACTACCCAATAACTAAAGGTAAGTCACCTTACTTAAAGGAGACTAATATGTTATGACCTTTGTTCAATGGAATGCCCAATTCCATCAATCGTCCAAGAACTAATTCCTTATGATTTAAACTTTAGGTGATCTGTACCTTACTATGTTGAACGTACCCCCACACAAAGCACCTATTTAAATCAAGTTGGACCTTATTGCATGTTTTGCTTATATGTATGAAAGCATATACAAAGATTAAAGTCTTCTACACAGTATCTTAGAATAAGATAGTCTTTTCGAGCATAAATCCCAAAAGGGGAGTGGTCTAGCGAATTGTACCAGGTCCGACGACCTTCATCTCTACCATAATTCCAGACTTGATGGTCATGGACCTTACTGAGAGGAACAGAGGTCGTGGAGTAGTTTTCAAGACCTTCATGAGGTGTATTTTTGTATGTTTGGACCCTATTGTAATCCGGGCTGGACATTTTACTCATTAGATCTGGTTATCGGATATTTAAGTCGGGTCCATCAGGTTTTACCTGTTTGCCCATCACTATCCTGTTTTGAATTCAACGACCTTTGACTTTTCAAAACTCCTCTTTAGTGGAACGACATTGCTTTCATGACCGTTGCACCCTTTCAGATTTCAGACCTTCCAAAGGTCATTGAGTTCAAACTGATTAAATGGCTGTTGTTTAGGAACTTGTGCCTCCTGGCCCTAACGATTATTTTTTTATTTTACAGCTTGATTTTCGGAGTTTAACATCCAAAATTATCTCAAGACCACAAATTCCAGAGGTATAAATAGATAGATATACAGTCCTTCTTTTCCACCAAAACTCAACTTTGTTTTTTTGATTTCTTGATCTTCTTATTTTCTCTCTGTCATGACTGAACACCCATGTCATGAGCTAGGATTTGAGAGTTTCCTTTGAGATCTCTTCTGTGATTTTAGATTTCTCCTTTCTTTTCTTGGACCAACAGATCTTGGTGAGTATTCTTTCTTACTTTATGGGTGCTTATGTTGAAAATGCCTTTGTAGCTCCCAAGGAGACTGCTTATATACCTCCAGCTACCTTGTCTGTCGTGGTGGCTTCCGGCTCTTAGCTTACCTATTGACCATGATCTAGAAGATAGAATTGATAGTCTGAGGGATGAGTTAAATCATTGATGGTGACTTAGTATTCCCGGAACCTATAGAGAGTCCAGATGACCCCGTGATAGGTATTTTACTTTGTAGTAGGCCAATCTTTATGGTAGGGTGGTTCTTCCTTTTATTCACCCCCTAATTTTTGATATAGCTACTTTCTGGAAAATTCCCATTGCCTAACTTGTTCCTAATGCCATTAGGATAATTAAAGCTTTTATCGCGACCTGTCATATTTATAGAGTTCGAGTATGTCTAGTGCTCTTTAGGAGCTTCTTCAAGATTTAAGTCTCCTCAGCTCCAACCGAATCAGGTCTTTTGTACCTCCATATCACCCAGAGATATAAGCTGGTGGGTCCCTTTCAGTCTTCGGTAAGATCTTGGAAGAGGTCCTATCTTTTTTTCCAAGTTTTCGAGCTATCTTCCCCAGGATTATCAATATCCTTCTTGGAACTATCACAAAACATTTGCCAATGTTCTCCTTATGCTTGGCAGTGAGCTTGTAATGCCATTGATTTCTTGTTTAATTTGGCCAGATCTAAACCATCTTTTAAGGTCGGTTGTAGCGACTTTATTTGGCCTCGTCGTTTCTGGTTAATATAGGTCTAGTTGATCCTAAGTTGGTACGCTTTCACCATGTACTCTGAGGGTAGTGCCCTCTTTTCCTATTTCTTTATTTTATACAATGTACTTTGAGCACTTTTACGGACCTCTCCCCACTTTTTTTGTTTGTGTATGCAACTATGTGAAGGAACATTTCTGTTTCTGTTGCAGGTTCAAAGGAGTCCTCCTCGACCTCCTCAAGGCGTAGTGCTGGTTCTGGGGGAACTGGCCAAAAGTTGTGATTATTGGAGTGGTGATCTCAATAACCCTTTCAAGCATTCTTGCCACCAGGTTGTTTCCCCGCACCAGGTCCAAAATGGCATAGATCGTGCCTAGAGGTAAGTTTATAACTAAGAGAGCTCAAGAAGAGGTGGCTGGCTCTCTTCCAACCTCAAAGGTTGTCACCATCTCTTCTTCTTCGAATGTTCCTCCAAGGTCAGTGGTTACAGAAAAGGGAGGTCCAATGACTTTCTCAGAGGCCCCCAAAGGTAAGGAAAAGGTCTAGGAGTCCAACCTCCTGGGCTGTGGGGCCATGGACTTTGCTCAAGCTACCCTCAGGTTGGGGAAAGAGATCCTCAATGCTCCTGGTCATCCAGAGATTCAGAACGGGTCTCCCGGTCTTGCTCTGGAGACAGCTAACTCTCTGTTGTAGTGACCGCATGCAATATATTTTTGCTTGGAGTGTGTACCACCAGTTGAAAGGGAGATTGATCAACGGATATCTAATCAGGAGCTAACCAAGAACCTCACCACTTTACATTCTTCATTAAGTCTCTTGACTTTTATTTCATCATCCTTCCTTTTCCTTTTACTTCTACTTGTGGTCTAATGTTTATTATGGTCTAATGTTTATCCTTCTCTTTTACCTTTTGCAGTAACATGTTTTACTTATTGAACAGTTGAGGAGAAATGCTCAGTGAAGAAGGGAAGGAGATGACCTCCTGCAGGTCTTAAGTAGTCTCCAAAATGCCAATAACAAAAACGATAGAGAGATATCGGCCCTCCAGGATTCATGCAAGGCTACCGTGACAGAGCTAGGAAAGGTTCAGGATCAGCTCAAGAAAGCTGAGGATGACTGGTTTACCATCAAGGAGGAGCAAAGGCAGACCAAAGAACAGCTTCAAAAGACTCTTCAATCTCTTGAGGAGTCTGAAGAGAGGGGTAAGGACCTTTTGGTAATTTCTACGGAGCTACGGAAGAAAGAAGTGGTCTTGCATTCAAATTTTGAGGAGCTCACTTGGGCCATATCTGATTGCCAAGCCTTGTATGGTTTAGTATTTGATGAGTTAGCAGCTAATTGGAAGAGGTTTATAAAGGATTGGGATTTGAAGGAGGAGACTCTCCTTGAATCAGTGAGCTTCAGAATCTTACCTTTCTTTCTTTGTTTGTTGCCCCGGTTTTTTTTCCTACACAACACTCCATGCTATTCCTCTTAGCATGTTCGTAAAATATTTTTGGCCAACTTCTTCAATAAATTTGCACTTTTCATAATGACTATGTTCCAATAACTGTAGAAGAAATCTTTGCAGTAGAATATTCTTTGTAGCACTTTGACTTGTAGAAAAGAAGGTCTTCATAATGACAAAACTTGCAGAACTTTATAATAATGAAACTTGCAAAAGAGGAATCTAGTACTTTGGCAGCATGATAATGAGTTTTGAAGAGAAAAGATGTAACACTTTAGTAGTATACTTTCAAGCTAGTCATGAATTCAAGCATGAAATTGTTTAAGATGGCAAATATTCCAAGGTCTTAGAAGTTGTCTACCTTCCAAATCTGCTAATCTATAGTTTCCACCTTGAAGAACTTCTTGGACTATGTATGGACCTTCTTAGCCAACATTAGATGTCTTGGACTATCCAGGATTCTTGAAGAACTTCTTGCCAACATTAGATGTCTTGAGAACCTTATCTCCAATTGCAAATTTTCTTTCTTTAACCTTTTTTTGGAAAAAGGTTGTAATTTGCCTTTTGTTTCTGACTTCTTCAAGGAGGTCAAGGTCTGCCCTTCTCTCCCCCTTGTTCAAGACCAAACTATATTCAGTAAGTCGTAGGGTTTTCACTTCAACCTCCACTAGAAGGAGTTTCTTAACCAAAGCACAAGCTAAAAGGAGTTTCTCTAGTTGCTTTGCTTGGTGTGGTCCTATAGGTCCACAGTAGACTGGGAATTTCTTTTCGCCATGAGGTCTTTCGACCCTCTTTTTCCAAGTTTGTTAGTCTTTTCTTAAGACCTTCCAGAATGGTTCTATTAATGACCTCTGGCAAGCCATTTGCTTGTGGATGAGCTACTGCAGTTAATCTTTGATCAATGCCTAGGTCTTCGCAGAAGGTCTTGAAAGGTTCTCTAATAAATTGTCTGCCATTGTCAGATATTATAGCTTGTGGGATCCCAAATCTGCAAATAATGTTCCTCTATTCAAAGGATTGGACCTTCTGTGAGGTCATTGAGGCCATGGGTTCAGCTTCCACCCCATCTTGTGAAGTATTCGACTGCTACAATGAGGAATTGCACATTCTTTACTGCGTTTCGAAATGGTCCAAGGATTTCTATTCCCCAGATGTCGAATGAGACTGAGGTACTTATGGAATGATACCTCTCAGGAGGTCTGTGTGATTTGTTTAAATGCAATTGGCAGCTTTCACATTTCTTGACGACCTTTTTTATGTCTGACACCGTAGATGGCCAACAATATCCTGTTCAGAGGACCTTCTTCGCCATTGTCTTAGCTCCAATATGAGATCCACATATGCCTTTGTGAGTTTCTTCTATTGCATATTCTGCTTCAATTTTCCCAAGATATTTAAGTAGATGCCAAGTGTATGACCTTCCATAAACTTTTGCATGAATTTTGCAAACTCGTAGAGCTCGTACCAGCCTCAAACCAACTATCAATGCTTCATATTCTGACTCGTTGTTGGATATAGGAAAGTTGTACCTTACTGCATAAGGAATTTTCACACCTTCTAAGCTGATGAACATGATGCTTACTCCAACATTGTCTTCTTCTATTGAGCCATTTGTATACATCCTCTCGACATCTTCTTCCTTGCTTTATCTGAGGTGCATGGCATTTTGGTGCATTTTTCAATAAAGTCTGAAAGTGCATGCGTTTTGATTACTCTGCGAGGCTCGAAGTGTATATGATATCAGGAGAGTGCTAAAGGCCATTTCATAGTCTTTTAAGAGAGCTCTAGCTTTGTTAATGCTTGCCTTAACGGTAAATTTGTTAAGACCTTTATGGGGAACCCCTCAAAGTAAGGCTTAAGCTTCCTTGATGTAATAACGATCAGATACAAAAATTTCTCGAGATCCGAATAACGAACCTCAAGACCTCTTAAGAGCCTACTTACATAATAAACTTTGAATTGTAATCCTGACCTTTCTACTATGAGTACAGAGCTTATTACTTTTTCAATGGCAGTGAGATACACTAAGAGCTCCTCCCCGATCTGCTGAGATACTAGTTGAGGTGGTGCTCCTAGGAACTCCTTTAGTTTGGTGAAGGTTGATTGAGATTCTTCAGTCCGTTGAAAGCCTATGGGTTTCTTCAATATGTCATAAAATTTAAACCCTTTGTCAGCCATCTTTCTAATGAATCGACTGAGAGCTGCTATCTTTCTTGTTAAACTTTGCACCTCCTTTATGCTCAAGGGATCTTCCATATCAAGTAGAGCTCTAATCTTGTCAGGATTTGCATCAATCCCTCTTTCTAATATCATGAAGCCTAGAAACTTTCCTTCTGAGACTCCTAATGTGCACTTCTCTGGGTCGAGCTTCATGTAAGCAAACTTCAATGTTTGAAAGGTCTCGATGATGTCTTGAGTAAAGTCTTCTGAGGTCTTAGACTTGATGAGAATATCATCCACATAGACCTCGATGTTTCTGCCAAGTTGAGCTTTAAAAATTTTATGCATAGCTCTGAAATTCTTCTCCTACATTTTCAAACCAAACCTCTATTATAAGAGAGGTCGTCTCAGTGTCTTCCAATGCCATTGATATTTGATGGTACCCTTTGTAAGCATTTAAGAAACATAACCATTGGTAGCCTTCAATAGTGTCAACCATATGATCAATGATGGGTAGTGGGTAGGAGTCCTTTTGGCAGTATTTGTTTAAGGTCGGAAAGTCTACACACATCCTCCACTTGCCTTCTTTCTTAGGGATCACTACCAAATTGGCCAGCCACTCAGGGTATATTATCTCTCCTAGTATTCCTATGTCGAGAAGAGCTTACACCTCTCGTATCACCTCGTTTCTCTCAAGAGCAAAGGTTCGCTTCTTCTATTTCAATCATAGACCAACTCTATGCTTAGCTATGCTTCTGTCGATACCCTCTAGGTCTGTGGGTTTCCAAGCAAAGACCTTTAGGTTCTCTTGTTGGGTGTCTACAAGCTTTCGTTCTGTCTTTGGAGGAAAAAAGTCTCCTATTTTAATTCCCTTTTCAGGAAATTCAAGATTGAAGTATACTCTTTCCCCTTTTCAAGTTGCCTGGATTCTTAACCTTTCATCCTCTTTGGGGAGCTAAGTGTTTGTCTGCCTGGGTCGCAGTTGAAGTGTCTCCTTCTGTCAAATAGCACTTTGATGCTATTTGCCTATCTCCTTTGAGGGTGACCAAGTCTTGTCCTACCTTGATCTTCATGCAGTAATGCATAAGGGAGATCTTTGCTTGCAAGTCCATTATCGCTTTTCTGCCTAAAATGGCATTGTAAGTCCCAGGTGCATTGACTACTAGCCATTCCATGACCTTTGTTGCACCTTTTCCATCCTGGGTGATTAAAGTTGGGATTTTAAAATCCCTTCTGCATAAGTCGTTGAACCACTAAAGCTTGTGAGTGTAATATCAGTTTTGAGCAGCAAATCTTTGTTGAGTCCCATCTGATCAAATGCCCTTTTATAGAGGACATTGACTACACTTCCAGTATCAACTAGAATTTTTCTAACCAGAAAGTCTCCCATTTACGGAGAGACTATAAGGGGTTCAACGTCTATACCATTTGCCCTTTTGGACCTCCTTTCGATTACATTGATCTCTCTCACAAGAGGTCTCTGATTAGCTAGACCTCCTGCTTGCTCCAAGAACTCTTGCAGATGACCTTCCTTGATCAACCTCTCTATCTCCTTTTTTAGGTAAAAAAAGTCCTCAGTAAAGTGGCTATGGTCTTTGTGATATTAGCAAAATTTGTTACTAGAGATTTTACAGGTCGAGGAGGTCTCAGTAGACTTTTCCTTTCCATTGCTAACAAAACTTCTACTCTCGGGGCTTTCAGTGGCATGACCATTAGGTCAAGTAAAGTTTTCTTTTTCTTTTCTTGAGGCCCTCTTTTAGGTGGGTTTTCCCTCCTATCTTTCTTTCCGGAGGTGTTTTTCTGCTGAGGCTTAGTCTCAGTAGTTTTGCCAGCTAGAGGTGCAAATCCAGGAATCTTCTTTTGGATGGGGATTTCTTCTACCTTTATCAACCTCTCCAAAAGAGTTTGCAGATGTTTCACCATTAGGACCTCCTCCTTTGCTAGCCTCAATGTTACATACCCCCCCTTGGAACCCCTGTTTGAAGGAGGTGATGCATATAGCATCATTCTTTTGTTCAAATCCTATAACTTCGTCATTGAAACCACTGTAGTAGCTCCTGGTGCTCTCTCCGACCTTTAGTTTGATTTTAAAGAGGTGATTTATGTGCTCTCTCACACCTCTTACTACTCTGGTAGTTCTTTTGGAATAGGTCTTTAAGTTGATTCCAACTTACGATGCTTGCTGTTGGAAGTCCTTTGAACAAGGATTGAGCTTTTTTTGTCAATGTGAATCTGAAAGCTCTGCATTTTACATGGTTTGGGTATTCGAGCATCTCCATATAAGAAACATATTCATCAATGTTGAGTTGTGGCTCAGTGGTTCTGTCATTCTTTGTAGTGATTTGAACGGGCTTGAACCCAGGAGCATCTTTCTCAGCCTGATTTTGTCCACGAAGGTTGACAGTTAAGCGATGTCCACCCCAGTTTCTGGATTAGGACCTTCAACCTCTTTAGGGTTGTTATTACGTGCTTTCTTTCCCTGGTCTGCCGGTACCTTAATGTTTCTGCTCGCAATTTGTTCAAGATGATTGTCCTGAGGTCGATCTCCAAGAGCTTTCCCAATATGATTTTTTCTTTGATTTTGAGAGATAGCAGCTCTATTCAATCTATCTCTCAGGTCATACTCTTTACCTTCATGCAATGTATGCCTGAGATCAGCTAGAGGTATATTCCTTCTACTGCCCACCTCATTATTCTGTGGGTTTCTTTCTTCTCCTTAATTTTCTTGTTATTGACTTGCATCTCCAGGTCTTCCACTAGCATTTGTAAGCCTTTCCCCTCTTTGGTTAGAGACTTTTGAGGGCTTCCTCTCGGTGCGATGAGTGTGTGACTTAGTCCTCCCTGTGGAGATATAATCTCTTCTATTTGTGAGATTTTCTAGAACATTTACCATTCTCTCTAGCAAACTCTCAAGCACTCTGACATGACTTCCTCGGAGACCAACATGAGGTACGAGGTTGTCTTGATGCCACATTCTTCGAGATATTTCTCTCATGCTGAGTCTTCTTTGGCCTTCTTGAGGGGCCTGACCGAGTTGGTTCGAGGTCTTGCCAAGTTTCTGCTAGTGTCCTGGAAGGTCTAGAACGAGTTGCCACTTGATTCTGATTTGATGCTAAAATAGGGGCATTAACTAGATTTAATTCCGGAAGTGTTTGAGAAGGTTTTGTAGGAATTGTTTCTTCAATCCATAATTTTGTTCTGCATGGGCTTCTATGCCTTGCTGGTTGTTCTCGTGCCATTTCCATTTATTTTTAGTTTTAGGGATGGCATTTTGTAAGAATTCCCACAAACGGCTCTAGATGGAGCTCAAAAGAGACCTTCGGGTCACCCCGTTACAATGGTGCCTGAAAGAACAATAGAAAGGGAAGATAAGATCAACGGAGTGGGCTATCACTCTAAGGATAACTTCGATGATCAAATTAGTATTAACTAGGATGTTCAGAGAGAGTCAGTGACTTCACCATTCAAAATAATTTACTCAGTTTAACAGCATTCTAAAATGTCTTACCTTGATCCATGATCAGGTTTACCTTTTCTGAGAATAGATGTTCTTCTTTGAAGTTCGGAGTAGTATCCTCATTGGAATCAATTAGGATCCCTTGTAATCTGAGTATATTGTGGGAACTATATCTCGTCAATCTTATCACGATCCTTTTAGGAAGTTTCTTGCAGGAGTCTACAACATTTCTTTAATAAGTTTGGGCGACTATTAATTGTACATCCGAGACCTCTAAGAGTTATATAGAGCTCGCACAAGCCCTCGTAGGTCCTTAGGAGTTTTATGGAGCTAGCCAGAGACCTTCGTGGTGGTTTAGTGACCTTGGGGAGTGGTCTAGCGACCTTGTACTAGGTTCGGCAACCTTGAGGAGGTCCTCAGCGACCTTCATCCCTACCATAATTCCAGACTTGGTGGTTGTGAACCTTATTGAGATGAACAGAGGTCATGGACTAGTTTTCAAGATCTTCATGAGGTGTATTTTTGTATGTTTATAGACCTCTATATTTCTGAACCCAAATGTAATCTGGGTTAGACCTTTTACTTATTAGGTCGGATTGTTGGGTATTCAAGTCTGGTCCATCGGGTTTTAACCGTTTGCCCATCCCCAAAGAAGATGAAAAGTCGATGATTAAAGCCACACAAAAAGGTGAAAGGGTACATTTGAACCCAGGATTTCTATAAAAAGGGATGAAGATAGGAGATTCTTTCCCCCTCCGAGATCGAAGGGAAACTTGTAGACACTCCACGAGAGAATCTTAAGGTCTTTGCCTAGAAACCAACCGATCTTGAAGGAATTGACAGGAGCATAGCAGAACATAGAGTCGGCCTACGACCTAGTGTGAAACCAGTGAAGCAGACAAACGGATCTTCACCCCTAAAAGTCCAAGTTCTTCTTGAAGCAGGAATCCTGAAAGAGGTCTTGTACCCAGAGTGGCTGGCGAATCCAATCGTTGTTCCAAAGAAAGAAGGAACATGGAGGATGTGGGTGGATTTCACAACTCTAAACAAATATTGTCAAAAAGACTTATACCAGCTTCCTAGTATTGATCAAATGTGGAGTCCACTGCTGGATACTAATGGTTTTGTTTCTTAGATGAGTACAAAGGGTATCACCAAATACCAATAGCGCAAGAAGATATGTAAGCAACCTCCTTCATCCTAGAGGTCGGAACCTGTTGCTATACTAAAATGTCCTTCGGTTTAAAAAACGCTGGGGCAAAATTTCAGAGAGTGATGCATAAAAGTTTTAGGAAACAACTCGGAAGGAATATTGAAGTCTATGTTGATGATATAGTCATGAAATCCAAGACTTCAAAGGACCGAGAGACCTTCCAAATATTGAAGTCTACTCATATGAAGTTGAATTCAGAGAAGTGCAGTTTCGGAGTTTCAGTAGGGAAATTCCTCCGATTCATGATTTCAGAAAGAGGAATTGATGCAAATCCGGATAAAGTTAAAGCATTACTAGACATGGAAGCTCCTCAGAACATCAAAGAGGTACAAAGCTTGACAAGGGAGATGGAAGATCTCAGTTGTTTCATCAGCAAGATGGTAGATGTGGGATCAAATATCTATGAGAATCTTATCAGAGATTTTGGTTCTTCATCTAGGTTTGAATATCTTATTTGCTTTCTTGTTTATGTTAAGATCACAATTTTTTTTCTTTGAAAACCTTATGATCATATGTTTGTTTGTGTTTGTTTTTCTTAAAATCTATCCTACTATCTGCTTGTGATCAATTTGTTGTGGGAACTAAGCCTGAAGCCAAAAATATTGCTAGTTCTATGTATTAGGCATTTATTCTTCTTATCTTTTATCTCTCAACAAGAACGTTGGAAAAAACACAAAGAGAGTGACAAAATTTGAGTTTGGAAATCTTGTGCTTATTGTTCAAATATTTGATTGAGAAAGTTTGGAACTACATTTTCGTATCTTTTGTGGAAAATTGAAAACAAAAGAGGCTTCAAAACAATTTGATATTGTAAGAAAAAGTTAAATTAGCCATAGTGGTACCCTATCTTTTGGCCAAAGTCAACTGTAATACCTGATCTTTTTTTTTTCAATTAATACCCATACTATTTATGAGCTACCAAAATGATACTTCCGATCACTTGACAACAATTTTTTACCAAACCTTCAATTTTTCGGTTAAAAATTCCAGGTTTTGGGTACTAATTTTCAGCTTGTAAATTATAGTATGAGTACTAATTTGGCTGAAAATTTGTAGTGGAGTGATCAAAAGTATCACGTTTGCAGGTTGTAAATAGTATGGGTACTGGTTTGGTAAAAAAACAAGATCGAGTATTACAATTGACTTTGGATTTAGTGTACCACTATATCTAATCTCCCTAAGAAAAACTTGATCACATTGCTTGACTTCTTCGTGTTTTTGATAAAATGCCTCAATGACAATTTCTTTTATTCTGACTTGTTCTATCACTTGCGTTGAATAGAGTGACCTATCTTAAAACTCATTTGATTGAATTGTGATTTTGTTTGGTATCCTCAAACTAAGTGATCTTGCATTGCAATCGTGAATCCTATAAGAACTTAGAGAAGAGTTTGAGTGGTAAAAGGCATGAGTAGTGAGCTTGATTGAGAGTGTAAAGGCCTTCATTAAGTGACATACATGAGTGCAAGCGAGGAACATATATAGCTACTATTTTGTTGAAAATTTCATTGTGCAACATCTTGAACATGGAAGCCGCTCATTCATCCCAAGCTCTAACGTTGAAGTGGATTTCTCAAACGACATGACAAACTTCTTTCTTACATGATGCATCATCTTTGAGAAGCTAAGTAACTTGAAGATTTACCATGGGAGTGAGGTAAACTTTGTAAGTCAATATGTGGTGGATAGATTGAGACTTAAATGTGATAGCTATCCAAACCCTTATAAGATATGAAAGATGAATGGGGGTGAAGAAGCTATAGTTGATAAACAAGTGAGAATACCCTTTTCCATTAGAAATTATAGAGATAATGTACTTTGTGATGTATTTTATATGCAAGCAACTCATTTGTTGCTGGGGAAGCCTCGAAAAATGGAAAAAGAAGCTACATATGATGGACTCCATAACAAGTACACATTCAAGAAAGACGGAAAAAGAGAAAGCTTGAAATCATTGACACCACAAGGAGCCCATGAAGATCAATTGATGATAAATAAAATGATGAAAGAATTCTATGCAAGGAAAGAAGAATCCTCACTTGAGAGTAAGGAAGAGCCACGAGAAGAAGAGAACGAAAGCCAAGAAGAGCTAGAATGAGATGAAAAAGAGCAAGTTCAAGAAAACACCAATGATGAAAAGGAATTAACATGTGCAACTAGTTGAAAACAAATCTAAAAATTCACAAGTGAAACATGATGAAACTCAGGAAGAGCAAGAACAAAATGAGAAAGAAAAAGAAACTATGGGGCAAGATTTTGAAAAAGAAAATGAGAGTGAGATTGAATGAGAAGATGAGTATGTGAGTAAAGAAATGAGTTAAGAGAAGGAGAGCTCAAGTGAAAAGGATATTGAGAGGGAAGATGACGAGCAAAATTATAGTGAGAAGAAAAGAGAGCAAGACAGGAAAAGAAGAGAAAAGAGTGAGAATGCTATTAAAGTGAAATCAATGGGTGAGGAAAAAGAGAGTTTTAGTGCCAAAAGGGGAGAGAGTGAGAGCGCTTCTAAAGAGACTTTCGTTCCTAACATTAAAAATTCTTCTTCTTGTGTTATTGTTTCAAAATTTCAGGACCTTGAAAGGATATTCAAGAGGGAATTTGGCCATGATGAAGTGAGAGTAAGTAAGATGCAACAATGGTACACTCTCATATCTACTCTTGGTGAACAATTATGGAAATTTGATCATGGACAATTGTTTCAACCAAATCTCTCAGGAAAAGGAAGAGGGTGTCTTGCAGCGATTTTTGGGAAGGAAAAGATAGCTCTGCTTTGTGGATGATCTTCAAGTTGATTGAAGTTTTAGCCTTGGTTAATTTCAACCAAATCTTTCACTAAAGGGAAGAGGGATCCACGAGCAATTTTTGGGAAGAGAAGAGTACTCCGCCCTGCGAATGATCTCCAAGGCTGATTGAAGTTAATTTGCAAACTTATGAAACGACGTTGTTTCATATGGGCGTGGGGGTACAAAATCAATTTGTCTAAAATTTTGGCAAGTACATTGGCTCTAAATATTGGAGCCATAAATTCAATTTTAATTTCAATCATTACATTTAGGAACCAAAATAAACATCTCAAAAGAATTATATTTATTTAAATTAAATTATCATTTTCTCAGACGTTTATAAATGTCTCTAAATCAATTTCATTAAAATAATTTTTTCCCAAACGTCCTAACAAATTGTAAATACTGTATATTTTTCAAAAATAGAATTATAAACTTCCTTAATTTTATTTTCATTATAATAGGACCATTATAAACGTCCTTAAATTTTTCCTTTTTTTATTTCTAATTCTAATTCTAAAAAAAGATCCTTAATTCTAATTCTAAATAATTTTATTTTCTAAGACATCTATAAACTTCCTTACATTGATTAATAATATTTAAATTAACTACAAACGTCTTAAAAACTACTTAATAAAAATATTTAATTTTTTTTTTCACATGTAAACGTCCTTAATAATGGTCTATTATGACGCTTACATATAAGGGTCCTTAAATCAAATGTCCCTGAAAGCCATTTTTGTTGTAGTGTTGCTCTACAAATGAGATTTTGAAGTCATTTCCACATGATTTTCTTTTATTTAAAGGGCAAGTTTTACATAACATGGTTCGCCACTAGATTACTTTAATTTTTCCTAATCCTAACTAATGAAGGATAAATTGGTCCACTGGATCACCTCGCTATCCTTGCTCCATTAATAACAACCTATTGATTAGAAAATGGAATCACCTAAGTGAGTTGTTGTCCTGGGGTACACTCCGACGATCAAGTCAGTTACCAGAAAGAGCTGAGTAAGAGGGAGAATATACATTAGTAAATTGAATGTATTCTTCTTACCTATTGATCTGTGATCATGATGTCTTATTAGGTTGGAAATCAATCAATCTAATTCAAATTAGGAATCATGTCCTGATGGAGATCAACTGTATCCCTTGTGATTTGGTGTGATTGAAAGAAGCTGTATTTAGTCAATCTGATCTTGTTCTCCCTTTGGGAGTTTCCTTGTTGGAGTGTATTACTTTTCCTTAACAAATCTTGGTGATTGCTAAGAAAGCGCTTCATGACCTCCATTAGTCTTTGGGGAGCTCTCTGGATATCTTGAGGATGGCCCACAACCTTCAAGGATGTCCCTAGCGACCTATATCTTTGTCATAAGTCTCTGACTTCGCAGGTCTCAAGGCTTACTGAGATAGTAGGAGGTCGTGGTCATACATAAGTACCTTTGTGACATTTTAAGAGTGTATGCTTATAGATCTTCTTAGGTCTAGACCATAGAATAGATTAGGTAAGAACTTTACTCCGTGATTTGGGTTTTTGTAGCCATCTCATTCAGGTCTTACCCATTCTGCTCATCACTAACATACTTAAATAATTGAGTTATGGACGGTTGATAAAATTACTACTTAAGGCAGATCATTTTTACTCAACGTACTTAAATTACTGATCAATTGAACCATTTGTAAAATCAAAGAAATATGTTAGAATATTATACCTAAAATACTCTCAAAAAATTAATAAAAAAAAGAATTTCAGTGAAAATTATTTGAAAATCTCATTTTAAAAAAATTTGGACCTAGATAGTCACACTAAAAAGTTATGGAATCTTAAAAAATAAAAAGAAAATATGAATCTATATGACAAAAAAAAAAGTTATAAAAATAAATTAATCATTTACATAATTTTTAATAATACAGAGAGAAATACTACTAACTTGTCATTAAAAAAAATTGAAAAAAGGGAGCTCTCACATCATACACTTACGGGGGAGTCTGTTTCCCTGTATCTTTTGTCTCTACTATGTTTCTATCTCTAGACTGTGGAACAACTTTTTTGTTGTATGTTTGTCATGATCTAAGATGGATGAGGAATCAGGGCCTATCGAAAGAGCGGCAGAGACTTTAATATTCGCCAATACTTACTTGAGTCCAAACATGCCCTATCAAAAACAAAGAAAAGATGGCATCAGTTTTTGTTTCCTAGTGGGGGCAATTGTGGGGGATTACAAGAAAAGCTAACCAACGTGCTTCCTAAACTTTGTTTTTGTTGTTTTCTGCTAAATGCCAATTTCCCATCAAATTCGTATTTATCTTCCGAATGCTAAGACAAACAGACAGCGAGGTTAAGTAACCATCTAAAACTCTGACGTTGTATTTTTTCCTTAAAAAAGAGATAACTATAGGCCTTTTAAGTATTCAAATCAAATTTTCTAATACATTTTTATGTTTTTTGTGTGATCCTTCTATTACGTTAATAAGAAATTTACAAAGCATTTCTTGCTATGGCTTTGGATATGGTTTGTTAAACCACTGAGGTTACTTAACCTACTTTTAAAATTCTTAAAATTATACGTTTATATATTTGTCAAGTTGTTTTCGTCGTATCCATTTTAGTAGTTTCTTTTTAGATTTACTTGTTTTTGTTTAAAATTTTAAATTTACCCACTATTGTTCAAAATTTTAAAATTACTCATTTTTTTATTCACTTTATGCTTATTTTGACTTTTAAATCTGATACTAACTTAATAAACCGACCGAAAGTGAAACCTTTTCAATTTTTTCAGTGAAACCGCCTCAAGTTTTTTAGTTTGTTTCACTGAAGTCGACTCAAAGTAAACCCATCTCATGGCAACCCATGTATAAACTAGTAAAAAGCTTCATTTTTCACAACTATGAACACCTCAACATCCCAATGACTAGTTGTAATCTTAATAAACAAATACTAAAACACCCAAATGACTAAACTTAATTTTGAATAACAAACACTGCAACAAGAAACAATAGCATTAGTGAAGTTATGCTGATTTTTTAGATGGAAATAATGCTTAGATGTTCAAATGGGTATGTGAATATCCAGTGAAAATTAAAAGCAAAAGTGGATATATCTGAAAATAAACCATTCAAATGGCTAAAGTTGACAATTACTGATGTTTTGAACCTAAAGCATACAAGTTAATAGTATCTTAGGACTCCATCACAACAACTTTGGCAAAATGATATTTTTAGTTTTTAACATTTTTGTTTAGGTCATAATGGTCTCCTTTGATTATTTTTAATCTTTTATGTCCTTTAACAATTTACAAGCAGCCATTTTTGTCATTTTTTTGCTGAAAACTCAATTTTCAAGTAAGTCAATTTTAAATTCCGACTTCTGATCAATCCCATAAAAGACATATATGGTATTTCACAGTTAATGAAAAAAAATAGTTATTCAACTTCTAAATCAGCAAATAACTTCAAACTCCCAGCTTTTAAGCCACTAGAAGACAATCTCTTGTACAGTGTTCACTCCATCTCAGAGGCCTTTAAATCTCACTGGAGTTAAAATCTATAGCCTCAAATCTTCAAGAAATCCAACTGGATCTAATTTAACCACACAAATTTTTGTAAATTTGGTGATAGACTATGTAACTTTATGCAATGAGTATGTGAAAAGCCTAGTGCAGATTTAGGGCAATATTAATGCAAACTTGCACTTCCCATTTTCAAGATAGAAGATTGGCCAATTCTTCTATCAGATAAAAGCTAGAATTTCTAAAAGGGTTTGTGAAATGGCTACCTATACTCTATAGGAGTTAGTAGTTTTCAATGAGGATGTTTCTATAGGGCAAGTTCTTGTGGGCCAAAAACTTAGTCAAAATAAGATCTTTAGGAGGCTAGGAAATTTTAAAATCCCTCATTAAAGCCACAAAGAGTCTATTAGTTGATGAATTGGAGTCATCTGGTGGGATTTTGAAAATAATAATTTTTTGGATTCTGGTGATTTGGCTATGAAAATCATGGCGATTGATTCCATATGAAGGTTGGGTGCCATAGGAAGAAAGAAGTTGTTGAAGCAATGTTAAAGGAAGTATTGATGTAGAAACTTTAAGGTTTGTAGAGAATCCAACAATGTGGCGATTTGATAGATTTGATGAAAAGGAAAAGCGACCTATGTGGTAGCAACAATCAAGATAGGGAAGTAAATGTAAGTATGATTGAGAAGTCTGGGAGTAAAGTGCAACAAGTTCTTGGAGAGCCATTGAAAGCTATGTGGCAAGCTTTGCAATGCAATTGGAGGTTAGAGAAGGGAGGAACTTGAGCCAAAGAGGCAAGAGGGCATTTAAGTAGGAAATATTGAAAAAAAATAAGAGAGGCATGAAAAGATGTTTGATATGAGAAAGTATGATTTTGGAAATGATTCCTTGTTTAGAGAAAGTAAGTTTTATACTTATATGAGTTTCGTGATGGTTTTTATGGATTTTAAGTTTGTGAAAGAATCACATGTGAATGAATATGGTTTTGGAAATGTGATTGATGCATGTGGACAAGGTGTTCTTATTAAGTTCTATAACCATCATATTTTATTATCTAGAGGAAGTAAGTTAAATATTCCTATGTACCTTGTGAATGATGTGTTGAACTTTGAGTTTTATGGAAAAAATTTTGAGAATACATTCTTATGTTTTCAAATGCTTGACTTTCTTGATGAAATATATCTTTGATTTAGACATGATTGATATTTCGAAGTTGTCTTGGAGGATCGACTTTTGTATACTTTTGATGTTGTATCTCCTTATAAGGATTTGTTCTTTCAAAGAAATATATATTAAGTGATTCTAAGTAAACACATTGATGATCATAGTCTCTATGACATCTTGTCTGACATGGTACTTTGTGTGTTCTTAAATGTTCTGTGTGCGAAGTGTTTTATGATTTTTTGAATCTTAGCTATTATGAAAATACCTTAGAGAGATATAGAAGCAATTCTAAATTCTTTAATATATTATTCAAGAGGCATGTGTAGGACAACACATGAGAAAAGAAATCCATAATTGATGATGATTGTTTGTTAAGATCTGGTGATGAGGCATGTCATGTTAAGAAGTTATTGTTAAGGAAGTTGTGAATCTCCATGATAGTAATAGCAACATGAATGCATGGTTCTTGGTCTTTATTTGGCATGTTTGGTGAAATGATATGATTTCATGGA
>JAWZTD010012550.1:0-24365 GCA_035221335.1 Echites panduratus | reverse complement strand
CTCATTTTTTGGGTTTGACGGGGTTAGAGGTTGTTGGTGTTTGGGAAGGTGCTGATTGAAGTCTTCTTATTATTATTTTTTTGTTTCTGTTGTTTAATTTGATCAGCTAACTTATAAACCATTATTTGATATATGTATCTGCAAGAAGGACAGCTATGTGATGAACTCAGGATACTACCAACACATTATCTCAACATGCAGGAAACCATGTCAGTAGCAATCTTTAAGTGGCAACATTACCAAGAAATCTGATGCCTGTAACCTATTCAATGTCAATCCAACCAAGGTAGATAAAGTTTACGATATGCTCATACGAAAAGGATTAGCCCAAACATGAGTCCTCTTCCGTTCAATCATCAATAGAAAGGCTTCACTGTAAAGAAGAAAAGCATGTCAACGGTTAGGTTCTGAATTTTAACACATTACTAATTATGTTATTGCCATCAAATTACAAATTTGTCATTAGCACACTATTAGTTTTTGTAGTTAGCTGAACTGTACATCCTGCAATTGCAGAGCCAGGTATTTGTATTTATGTAGGAAACTCTAGACAAAATTGACTACTAGTTGTATTCATCACATTTGTTAGAATGTCCTTTATCCTTAATAGAGTAAATTTAAGGTACCTTTTGGCTTTTGTGCAATTCTGAGTAAACTTTATCTTTTTTGTATAATTTCATTTAATTCTATATATTGTTGAAGTTTCTTTTAATGTGAATTGGGATTGAATTTTTTTACTATGACCAGGTTAATTTATAAAATTAAATTGAAAACATCTTAATTAAAACATATAAGGACACTTAATATTGTCACAAATTCATATATTTAAGGACGTTTATAAACGTCTAAAAAATGATATATACAAACACCCTAAATGTGATAATGAAGGACCTTTAAAAATGTCTCAAAATTTAATAAACGTCATTAAATGTCTAATAAATGACATTATAAAAAGTCCTTAAAATTAAATTATAGAGGTCTCTAAATGTGATAATACGTGATATTTATAAATGTCTTAAAATTTAATACAAGACTTCATGAACATTTTAAAACGTTCTTAAAACTCAATTAGGACATAAATAAAGGTCACTAAATGTGATAACATAGGACATTTATAAATGTCTTAAAATTAAATACAAGACTTCAATTAATGTCCTTAAATATCTAATAAAGGACATTTTAAAACATCCTTAAAACTCAATTAGGACATAAATAAAGGTCGCCAATAATATTATACAAATTCTGACGGTTATAAATGTCACAAAAAGTAGTTAACTAAACGTCCTTAAAGGGGGTCTTTTGTGACTCCATTATACATAACCTTTAGCATAAACATCCTTAATTCCATAAACGTCCCTATAGGTACCAATTAAGGACATTTAAAAGTGTCCCTAAAGTCCATTTTTGTTACAGTGATGTCAGCTTCTTGCAATCAGATCTGATGATATCCAGACAGTAAATGCAATCTGGAGTAAAATTTGGTACTATGGGGCTCATCTAAAAATTCATCCATCATAGGGATTGGATACTTATCTTTAATTGGGGATGTCATTTCTGGCTATTTACTTTACGAACAAAATTGGGGATGAGAAAAGGTTGTGGCTTTGTTGTATCAATCCAGATTGCAAAAGCTACTTTACTATTCTCTCTATCTTAGTTTTTGGGTATGTGGGGTATCAATATGGCCTCACACTTACTGGACTTGCAACCGGATGCAATTGAATGTGATGGTCATGTGACCACCTCGGTGGTAAGCTGGTAGGTGTTTCAAATAGCTAAGGAAATTTTTCTAGGAGCTGGCTTATCTCAAGTGGGTAGGAAGTTGGTTCGTTGCTGCTGTTGGAAGGAATTATTTGAAAAAATAGCCCAATGACTTGTAATCCAATGAATTCTTTGCTCGTTAAGGCTTCAATGTCAGTGATAAGCACCTCTTTAGTTGCACCAGACTACATGGTATAGTGGTGAGGTGAAAGACTTGGTCTAAGTGTTTGTTGAGTTTGGTATGCATTCATGTCTGGTTTTTCAACAATCCCTATTCTTTAGCAGCATTTCCCCACTAGTTTTATGGCTCTATATCCTAAATGAGTTCAATTTGTACGTTCCTTATCCTTTCCTTTCTTAATTCCCATGTATCACCTAGGTTCGAGATTCACAACAACAAGGGAAAAAAAAAATCTAGAAAGGGATAGGAATGGTAAGAAGAAAGGATAACCATAAAGGAGGAAAAAATATATATATAGTCCCTAAAAAATTTAGGTAGTCATATATAAAAATTGTTCCATGTAAATATTGGCTTTTTAGTTTCTAAGAAATTAAATTTGGTATTTTTGCTCCTACATTTCTTCCTATCTTTCTTTTATTATTTTAAATTATTTTTCACTATAACGAATGTTTATAAAATTATACCGAACATTTAACTAAAATGATAGAGGGGCTAAGGTCATAAAAGATTTTTTATGTTATATATTTAATTATTATAAATTATAAAATATAGCGTAATAAAATTATATATAAAACAAAATTTCATATTTTAAGCCACTTTTACATGTATATTTTCCATACATAAATATTAGTATGAGTATAATTAAATAAAATAATTAGAATATGTTTCTTTTAATACTGCTAGAGTGACCGGGGGGGTTTCGCATGGACCCATACATGCTTATTAAAAAATCAATTCTACGACTAATACAAACTAAAGAATACATTGTGAGATGACTAACTAATAGGAACATTAGAAATTCCCATCCAATCCAACATGTAAGGGCCTTTAATATGACGAGGCAAAGAACTAAAATCTGACCATATGAAAGAAGAAGAATCACATGAAAAGTTTACCAATGCATCCACAATTGAATGTGCTTCTCTAAAAATATGGGAGAAAGCCAACACTGAGTTTCCAAATCCTCCAAATCAAACCATCTAATCTCCATGGGGAAGAAGAAGAAATTATCCTTACCTAATTGACTAAAATCTCCGAATCTAACTGAAAAGCAAACTCTACGAAACCCTTCCCCAAACAAAGATGATGCCATAAAATATAGCAAATGCCTCAACTTCATTGTTAGAAAGGTGAGGGTGAATGTTAGCAAATGTCAACAGAAAACTACCATCTGCCCTCCTAAGAAGAATCCTTGAAGATCATATTCCTGAATTTTCTCTAGAAGCTCCATCCATGCTCAAAATCAAACATGCAAGTGTCCAATTTTTCCAATTCATAGCTCTTACAATCGGATGAACAACCTCCAATCTTTAAAAAAAAAACCAACGAATCCACTCTCCATCTTCCCGAGGTAACATATTCAAATAAGTCTCTTTCCACCAAGAATCAAAGATTAGTATTTAAAGAGGGTGAATTGTCAAAAACCATCTGACATCTATTACACCAAATGAGCCACAGAATTAAATAGATGATGAGAGAAATAAATTGCTGATCATTCCTCCACCAAATAACTTTAAGCTGCACCAAGGTAGAAGTATTGAAAATAAAAACACCAAAAAGAAGACGCAATAGGGCATTCAAAGAAACCTAGATGCATGGCTAAATCCAATCTGTTACGTTGTGTCACCAAGAGCTAAGAAACCCTTCATAAATCGCCACATGATAGATGATAAATTAGGAGAAAGGAATCTTTGCCATACGAAATTGAACAAAAGATCAGGTGATTTATTCAAAACCTTGAGAGTTGAAGCCACAGAAAACTCCCTATTAGAAGATAACAACCTTATTAACTTGTCATCGCTTCAACAGTATTTGAATTTGATAATTACCAACAAGGCTTTGAAATAAATAAGTAGAAAGAAGGTCACAATTCCATCCATGTTTAGAAAGGTACAGATTAAGGTTTCCAGGAGTTCTAACATCAATTTTACCGTCAAATAGAAAATTCTCAGGTTACATGGAGCTTGACCTATCCCACACAAATAAGCCAATGTAAGCTTCACATACCTCATCAATGGAAACGAATCTGCACCAAGAGTGAGAAGGTGACTGTCCTAGGAGTGGCAGAGAGGGATGTGAACTGTTCATCTCTAATATATGCAGTCCAAATAGAATGTCTATTGCTCGAAGACCACCAGAATATAAAGGTGAAGGATCTCTCATAATCAGCCATTGGAAGAACTCAAAGATGACCAAGACGACCAATGGTAACTATTTCCCAAAGAAAAAAAAAACCCATAGAAAATTGGTAAACAACTTCTCAATAGAGCAGAAAACAGAATTTTGAGGAGCAATAGAAGCAATCACATTTAGGGCAATGCTACTGAGGATGTGTGTGATCAAAGTGATTCTTCCTACAAAAGATAGACACTTGGACTTCCATGAAGAAATTTTGTTTGTAATTTTAAGCACCAAGGAATCCAAATACGAAATCTTCCTTCTCCTCTTAAAAATTTGACAACCTACATAAGTAAAAATAAAGTCCATCTTTCGAAATTGAGTAATATTTCTGATTTGCATGATATAATTAAGAGAGACTCCATTAGCAACATAGAAAGAACTCTTTGAAAGCTTTATTTTCTAACCAGAAGAAACCTATTAATCTTCCAAAAAAACCATCAAATTAATTAGATTCTTCTTCCCACAATTAGTGAAAATGCTAACATCACCGACAAAGCATAAATGAGAAATGGTCAAACATCCCGTAGGTTGAAAAAAACCTTTCAATATATCTTGAATGAGATAGATAGTTCAAACATCAGGAAAAGGCTTCAACCATAATAATAAAAAAAAGGCTAGGAGGTAAAGGATCTCCTTGTCTCACTCTTCTCCTTGAAGAAAAGAAACCATTCAGACATCCATTGATTAGCACAAAAAAACTGTTGTATTTAAGGATTTTATCAATTAACCATACAAAATGCTCCAGAAAACCAAAATACCTCAAGACTAGCAACAAGAAATCCCAATTCAGTTTATCAAATGCCTTTTGCATATTTAATTTAATAATAATATTACCGCCCCTTGTCTTCCTATCAATATGATTGGCCATTTCAGAAGCCACTAACATATTAACAACAATGCTATTCCCTTAATAAATCCACTCTGATTAGGGCTAATAATCTTATTCAATATAGATCTTTGAAGGGCCACTAATTTACAAATCACCTTACTGCAAAAAATTACATTAGCTGATGGAACGAAAATCAGAAAAGGAATTAGAATTAACAACCTTAGGGATTAAAATGACCTGTATGTAAAGTTTCAATTAGGGATTCAACCAGCCCAGAAATCACAAACAGCTTCCCATAGATTCAAACCAACAATGTCTCAATAGTAAGTGTAAAATTTACGTAAAACCCCACCCAGAACACTATCACCTAAGAGGCTCTTAATCGCCACATGAACCTCATCCCTAGAGGGAAGAGAGGTTAAAAAATCATTATCAGTACTCAAAATCAGCTGAGGAATTTAAGAAAGGAAATCAAAATTAGCATCAACTTGAAAGTCCTTTGCAAATAATGTAGAAAGAAACGGATAGCTTCTGCCTTAATATTATCCAAATTTTCCAAAAGAACACCCTAATGATTGGGAATTTTCTGAATTCCCATTCTAAAATGTTTTCTTTTCAAAGATTAAAGAAAAGTTTTGTATTAGAACCTCCCTCTGACAACCAATTTATTTTGAACTTTTCTTTTCTGAATAATAGTTCATTTTGCAAATGCTGAACAAGAACAGACTTAGCCTCCAGTAAATTTTTGTATGCCAATGGAGAAAAATCCCTCTCATGGACAGCTTCTAATCTACTAACCTCATCTTCATCTTGTCTAACATTGGAATGAACATTACCAGCAAAATTCTTATTCCAGGATCAAAGAGCACCTCTAACCCTTTTCAACTTATAATAGGAAAATTCCAGCTAGTCGAGACAACATCCATAAAACCATTGCAATGAATGCAAAAATGTAGAAATTTGAATTGCTTTGGACCAAAAGAAGAAGAATTTATAAAACATAACAATAAAGGAGAATGATCCGAAAATAAGATAGCCAAATGATCCAAACTAGATGAATTAAAGGTTGAAAACCTTAAAGAACTGACCACAGTTCTAACTAGTCTCATTTTAGTGATGTAAGGCTTTCTTTTCCCTATGTAAACTTTGACCCCCAAGGATTAAAATCAGATAAACCCATACAACTCAAAAAGTTATCAAATTCCGCCTTATAAGAAGACAATGGAGTAGTACCCAAACATTTAGAAGAATTACGAACAATATTAGATGCAATAATCCAACACATTCGACTCTATTTATCTGGAACTGCGATCCATATTTCTCATATTTTTCGTGAGGGAAATCTAGTTGCAGATGCACTGGTCAATATTTCACGGGATTCTCGCAACTCTTTCTTTTGGTCGGACTTCAAAGATTTACCTAGTCGTGTTAGGGGTCTTTGTAAGCTTGATATGATGGATATCCCTAATCTTAGGATTACCTATGGTTAGACAACTATCACTATAATTGTAATGCCGGTAATAAACAGGTAGGGGTCCTAGCCAAACATCTCATCTTCTGACGGTTTTCTCTTAAAAAAAAAAGGAAGAAATCCCGCCATAGCATAGTAAAGCACCAATATTTTCCTCAGCTTCTTGAGATAATGATTGTAAAAGCCTCCAGATTGTGGATGATTTTTCTAAACAAACCTCCCCAGAGATATCATAATTATATTTAAACCTCAAATAAAAAGCCCAGAGACAACTAGATGTGAGAAGAGTCCACCACATTTGATAAGAAATAGCAGTAATATATGATTCATACTTAAATAAACCCTATCCTCCCTAACTCACTTGTTTACATAGTGCCTTCCAATTACACCAATGACGTTTATAACCACCCTCATGAGATCCCCACAAAGGATTAGCAAAGTGTTGCTCAATGTTGTAAATGACTTGTTTAGGAGGATCCAAACAAGCAAAGAGATATAGTGTAGAATTTAGAGTTTGGGAGAATAAAATCAATCTGTTCAATTATTCATAAAGAATTACATGAATATATAGATACCTAAGATACTAAAAAAACTGTAACAATACCCTATAGGCAACCACCGATTAACCTAAGAATGACTTAAATAATTACAGTCCTATCAAGAAGTAGTAACTAACATAATAGTCAACATTATACTTACTTATATACATTACAGGATCCCATATATTAATTAATGTAATCAATACCAAATATCTTACAATTATCTCCTAGAGTCTTGCCTTGGATTTCTCTCACACCAACACTCCCCCTCAAGCTGGTGCGAATATGTAGATCTTACCCAACTTGTCAAGTGAGCAGTAGAGATTTTTTCCGGATAAGGCTTTTGTGAGAATGCCAACAAGCTGTTCTTGAGACCTAACAAATGGAAAATGGGTCGTATACTTCTCCAAGTGATATTTAAGAAAGTTTTGGTCTACCTCTACATGCTTCATCCGATGATGTTGCACCGGGTTATTTGCAATTGTAATAGCAGCCTTGTTATTATAGTATAACACCAGTGGTTTAGAATGCCTTATCCTGAAGTCTCTTAGTACATATTTTATCCATAATAATTCACAAACTCCATAAGCCATTCCTCGAAATTCTGCCTCCGCACTGGACCGTGCCATCACTTTTTGTTACTTGCTTCTCCAAGCGATGAGGTTTCTTCCAAGAAAAGTAAAATAGCTTGAGGTAGATCGTGGATCAGTCTGGTCCCCAACCCAATACACATCTGTATAGCCAGTGATCTCCAAGTTTTCCCCTTCTTCAATAACAAGCCCTTCTTCGGAGCTGACTTCAAATACCTCAGGATTTGGTAGACTACAACCATGTGATCTTCACTTTGTTGACCGGAGCTTGACCATCATGGCATGCCTACCTTAGTTAGAAGATAAAACATGTACTTTTGTTGTGACAAATAAATACCTTTTTTGGATCTTGAGATTTCAATGCCCAAAAAATACCTTAGTTGGCCAAGGTCTTTCAACTCAAACTCGATTGCAAGATGCTTTTGGAGAGCAGCCACTTCATCAAGGTCATCTCTTGTGATCACCATGTCATGAACAAATACAATAAGAGCAGTCACTTAAACTCTATTATGTTTAATGAATAGTGTATGATGTGCACTACTCTGTCTTATACCTAAATGTCTTCATAGACCTAGAGAGTCTTCCGAACCATGCCCGAGGCTACTGCTTCAGGCCATATAATGACTTCTTCAACTTGCACAACTTGCTAGAACATGTTGTTCCTGGAGGAAGATCCATGTAAACTTCCTCTTCCAAAGTTCTATTAAGAAAAGCATTTTTTTACATCGAATTGACATAAAGGCCAATCTAGATGTGCTGCTAGAGATATGAGGATCCGAACTTTATTCAATTTTGCTACTGGAGTAAAAGTTTCTCCATAATCAATCCCGTACTTCGGTATATCCCTTCGCCACAATTCGGGCCTTATAGCAATCAATGCTGCCATCAGGATTAAGTTTGATTGCAAATATCCACTTGTAGCCTACGGTTTTCTTTCCTTCAAGTAGAGGAACATGATCCCAAGTAGATTTTTTTTTTGAAGCCTAAATTTCAACATTCATTACCTACTTCCATTTTGGATCAGCTAGAGTATCCTGCACATTACTAGGAATAGAAAGAGTGGACAATTGATTTACAGTTAATGCATATGATCTTGACAAACAATGGGTAGAGGTGTAATTAGTGACTGGATATTTGGCTTTAGACTTTATATCAGGTTCATAATTTCGTTTAGGAATTCCTTGATTTTTCATTTGTGGATACCTACCCTTTACGTTGTGAATGACAGGCATTGCTTGTATGGATGAAAAAAAAGATACCTGTTCGAAAGACACACAAGGATCCAAGGTTGTAGCTGGTGGTAATGATAGGAAAATTGTACTACCAGTATCTTGAATTTGAGACAGCACTTCATCTGCCCCTGCTTCATCTGGAGTTGGTTCACTTCTAGGTCAGTAGTGGTTAAGCCATCAGACTCGGGTTCACCAGTCGGATCCTTAGGTTCAGGTAGCTCAAGTTGGTAGTCTATGTGACCACTGTTATGATTGAGCTGCACAAGAATTTGGTTATTGTCATGTTGAGTGCCATCACCATTGTTATAATCGAGCTAAGTGCAATCTTCTTGAGTGTCTGGTTGATACTTCCCCTGAAAAGGGCACTCAGATGAAGCAAAGTATGGTCGATGTTCATGAAAAGAAACATCACGGGCCACATACATCTTGTGAGTTAGAGGGTCATAGCAGCGATACGCTTTTTGGAATTCTGCATAATAAACAAAGACACACCGGATGGCACATGGAACAAGCTTGCCCCTTGATGTACTTGGAATTTAAACATAAGCCGTACAACCAAACACATGTGATTCTAGATTAGGTAATAAATTAGCAGGGACAAGAGCTTGCAATTTTTGTAATGGTGTTTGAAATGCAATTGCATGAGACGGTCGATTAATCAAATAAGCAGCAGATCGAACAGCTTCACCCCAATACATGTGAGGCATTGTCATACCGAAGAGTGAGGCCCGCACAATCTCCATGATTTGTCTATTTTTCCTTTCCACAAGAACATTCTGTTGAACAGTATAAGCACAAGAAGTCTAATGGCGAATGCCATGTTGATGAAGATAATCAGCCAAGGCATTGTTTAGATACTCCCCACAGTTATCTCATAGGAGAACTTAGATGACGCTTTGATATTGGGTAATAACCATATGATGAAATTTCTAAAAAACTAAACATACTTCGCTTTTGTGCATAAGAAGAGAGACCCATGTCAAATGTGTACACACATCAATAAACGTAACAAAATAAATAAGCACGAGAATAAGTAGCAATACGGGCAGGACCCAAAACATCAATGTGAATAACCATAAATGGAGTAGTTGTTTTATTAAGACTGGGTAAATAAGAAATACAACGACTCTTAGCCAGTTCACAAATACTACACTTGAGATCCGACTCACTAACATGCAAGAACAAATTTGGTTTCAACCAGTGCAAATAATTAAATGATAAATATCTGAGACGATGGTGCCATAACCATACTTGACCCCTGGCATTCTGAACACTGTCAGTGAGATGTACTTGGCTAGATGGATTAAATGCTAAAGACGTAAGATCCAAGTAGTATAATTTTCCCTTTCTAACACCATAACCAAGAATCTTGTGGGTCAAATGTCCTGAAACACACAATAATGAAGCCATAACGTTATAGTACAATTGAGAGTAGTGGTGACTTGGGTTAAAGATAAAAGGTTAGTAGAAAGAGAGGAAACCACAAGAACATTATCAAAATGAAGATCAGGAGAAAGAGACATTGGTCCTTCACCAGTAACGGAAATAATGCCACCATTAGCAGTGGAAACATACGATTGGGAGGAAAGACGGATGCATGTCATGAACTGGGGTTCGGTTGTCAATAATCCACATACTATTCATAGAAATAGTAGAAAAAACACTAGAATTTTCGAGTGTACCAGTATGAGTAACACAGGTTGTGGGAGTTTTAGATGGGGCAGGATTGTCAGCAGTCATGGTTGCATGAGCAGCAGAACCAAACTTCTTTCTTGGTTTCTTGGTGAAATCTGACCATTCTAGATACCCTATGATCTCATAGCACCATTGTTTGGAGTGGCCATTTTCCCCACAGTGAGTGCAAGACAAGGAACCTGACCGCCCTCCCTAACCCTTAGGTTTTGGTGCATTCCAAGTGGACAAAACTACAACAGAATTAGGTGGGACACGAGCATCATCCATGGTGTGTCGCTGATTTTGGTGCTTGCAAACATATGCATAACAAGATTCAAGATCAAGAGGAGGATCATTCCTTATGATCTCACATCGAATCTGGGTAAATTTAGAATGAAGGCCTGCCAGAAAAATATTGACATGAAGACGAGCCATGGTTTTATGGATAGAGAAACCCCATGAACACTATCCTCTTTGGTCTTTGTGCGGGCATCAATGTCTTGAAAAAATACCAATTAGTTCGGTATAATATGCAGATAGAGGCCTACGATTCTGTCGAATTGCAAATGAGCTACGATTTAGTTCAAATAATTGAGTCTCATCAATGCCGTCATAAAATGTTTTGGAGACTGCATCCCAAATTTCTTTTACTGTTAGGAGTCAGATAAAGTGCTGCATGAGAGTGGGGATCATAGAGTCGATAAGCCAACTCTTGACCCCATTGTTATCTGTTAAGCAAGAATCGAAGGTGCACTGTCGGATGGTGGCTTCGGGTTGGAGTTGGTAAGAAAACCGAGTTTACCTCGAGAGCCAATACACATTTCCATAAGTTGAGACCAAAGAGGATAGTTGGTGTCATCTAATGTGATACCAGTTGGGAAAGGTGTGTTGTCATTTGGTATATGAACGATAATCTTCGAAGTTTGAGATATAATGAAGGTAGATTCGGCTCGTAACAATCTATCTTCCAGGCATATGATGATTTTCTTATCATCTGGGGTGTTAATTTACCTACTAAAATATCGCCTGTCTCTACCCAAGATCCCAACAGTACAATTCCTTTTTTTGTCTAAATTGCAGAGTAAATGGGCTTCTAAATGCGGTATTTCGTTAGTGACCTTTTCAGTTCTTGGCTTGTCACATGAGTTTGAATTTCATATTTCCGTATGTGAAAAGAAGAAAATTCGATGAAGGAAGAAAAACATTGGTAAAGGATTCGGGTGTTAGAATTCGTGGTGATAGGTTGGCTCTGATACCATGTAGAATTTTAGAGTTTGGTAGAATAAAATCAATCTGTTCAGTTATTCACAAAGAATTACATGCATATATGGATATCTAAGATACAAAAAAAACTGTAACAAACCCTATAGGCAACTACCAATCAATCTAAGAATGACTTCAATAATTACAATCCTATCTAAAAGTAGTAACTAACATAATAGTCAACATTATACTTATATATTAAGGAATGTAATCAATACCAAATATCTTACAATTATCTCTTAGAGTCTTGCCTTGGATTTCTCTCACGCCAATGTACAGAACAATAGAATTCGAGACATGTTTAATCAAAATCAACCTTCCACCCATATATAATAATTTATCTTGCCATCCCAAGATCCTACTCTCCAATTTTTAAACAATGGAATCATAAGCAAACAATGGACATATCAAATATATTATATTCATCTCTTTTCTAACAAAACTAGTGACATCATGAATCACAACAATTTTCCTCTGCGAAGTATGGAAAGGAGCATCAAAGGCAGTCTTATAAAAGTTTATTTTTTGGCCAAAAATATCTTCCTAAAATTCAAGAAAAAATATTTTTTGGCCAGAAATGTCTTCATAAAATTAAAGAAACTCACGAACTTCCTTAAATTTGATTTAATGTGGCGAAGTGAAGACAATGACATCATTTGTAAAACTCAGATGTGAAACTGGAAGACCTCTCCTCTTTGTTTGATATCCCCCCAAAATTTTTGAAATGAGCATATTATCAAGAGTCCTAGAAAGAGACTCAAGTGCAATGATAAAAAGCAAAGGAAGAAATAACAACATTGCAAAAATTCTCTCTCTAGCTAATGCTCTCTTGATGCCCTAGTTGAAGACAAAAAACATGGCTGTGGAATCTCGGCCAGCGCTAGATCGAGTAGTCCAGTGGACAGAAAAATCCAAAACATACTCCTGCCTCTTTTCTGTCCCATGCTCCTCTCACAACCTCTCACTCAAAACTCTCAACAACCTTAAAGGAGAGCCAACATTGATATTGTCTCAAGCTGAAATTGATGCCCTTGCTACACCATTCAATCACACGTTAGTGGGCAAATTCTCACATGGCGAACCTGTAATGAGTATCGTAAGAAAACATTTCCCGACAATTGGTCTTAAAGGAGACTTTTTTCTTGGCTGGATTGACTCACACCATATTCTTATCTAACTCAAAATGGAAGAAGACTTCGTTCGCCTCTGGATGAAGGGGCTTTGGAACCTCAAAGGAGTTCCTATGCGGATATTCAAATGGACAATTGATTTTCGAGTAGATGAAGAACCCACAATTATCCCTTCTTGGATCTCCATCCCGTCACTCCCAATTCATCTATTCAATAAACACATTCTCTTTTCCCTTGCGTTTGCTGTAGGTAAGCCTCTGAAACTAGATGAAGCAACAATCTCCCTCAACCAACCTAGTGTAGCTCGTGTATGCGTTGAAGTAGATCTACTACGAAAACTACCTCAGAGAATATGGATCGGACAAAGGGATAAAGGCTTTTGGCAAGCTATCCAATTTGAGGAACTTGCTCCCTACTGTCTTCGCTGCAACAAGAAGGGCCACCAAGAATCCCACTACCGACATAACCAAAGCAAACAAGACATACCAAAAGAAACCATTCCAACATGAAATGTCTGGGTGATAAAATCTAAAGGCAAAGCAATAGAAAATCCAGCACCATACATACCAGACTCAAGCACAAATACAAATAAAGACCCATCAAATCCCAACTGATTTGCAACCCAACTGCAACAATTAACCGAAAAAAATGCAAACCCAGCAGTGGAATCCCAACAAACAGCAACACCACCAGCTAACCAAGTGGTAGAAAGCTAGCCAGAAAGAATAAATCTGGAAGCAGTCCTAACAACCCAACAATCGACAAACCAAGTTTCAGCTGTAGGAGATGATTTCCAACACCCAGCAACATGTACTTGCAGCCCAGATGTAGACTAGTCCCAAACTACATGTCCTAACAGGGGTACAGTGGAACTCCAAGCAAATTTGGACAACCAAAATACTGCAAAGGAGCAACCCCAGCTGCTGAAACAGCCCCATCTACAACTCATTTGCCGGCTTGAAGTAGCGAGGTCCAACAAGCTACAGCAGACAAAAAAAGAACAAGCCATGACTTGCCCCAAGACATGGACAAAACAACGATGGAAGTAGCTGGACCAAGAGAAAATTCTAACAAGAAGATGGATAAAGAATACAAGGCAAGTCAAGAGAGACAAACCGAATCTGCTCAACATTCATTGGACCCATTGCCAGCCCCACAAGGAGAAAATAATATCCAATCAACAAGCAAAACTTAGATTCGAAATGGAGTGGCACCGATGCACTCTTCCTCTATTTCACATCAAACCCATTCCGAGACCCAAATTGACCTGATAACCAATCAGAACTCTCCAAATCAAGAAGTTATCCCTATCTCTATTCAATCTATAGAAATAGTCCTACCTAAAGCTACACCTCAAAATGATAATTTTTCTGATGACTTGCAAGTTAATCAAAATTCTCAAGATGCAATAAACGGAGGTTGCCTCTCGGGCCCCCAACTCCCAACAGCTGAAGAGGCAGTGCAAAAAAGAACTCAAGCTAAATCTAAGGATCTCAAGAAGCCACCCCAACCAATTTCTAAATGAATAAAGTGATAATATACAATGCCAGAGGAGTAGCAAATTCAGCAACAAGACTTCGAATAAGTAACTTACTTCAAACCTATAAACCTCTTATTTTAGCTATTATTGAACCACTGGTAGACACATGTCAAATAGCTAATAGCTAATTATTTAAATTCCCTCACTTCTTAGCAAATGAAAATGGAAAAATTTGGTTATTTTGGGGTAATGAGATATCATTTTCAACTCAATTATCTACTTCTCAAATGTTTCATGTTTATTTTATACATGGTAACAACTATTTTTCTGCTTCATTTATCTATGCTAAATGCTCCCATGTGGAAAGATGAATTTTGTGGAAAGCTTGTTATCTATTAATTATTTAATAAAAGGCCCTTGGATGGTAGGTGGTGACTTTAAGATTGTGCCAATTCTTCGGAATGCCTTGGTACCACCCCATTATAGTCCCATATGTCAGAATTTGATCAATTTTTGATTAACTTGGGGTTAACAGATTTTCTTAATTTATTCTCTAAATTTACTTGGAGCCGTAGGCATCCTTATATCACCAAAAGGAGATTAGATAGGATTGTGGTGAACTCTTCTTGGTTTACTTACTTTTACTCTTCCACCCTTGATCATTTACAAAACATTTGTTGCTATCATTGCCCTTTAATGTTGTCTTTCTGTCATCTCACCTGTAAGGAATCTAAGCAATTTAAATTTCAAAATTTTTTGACTATTTGTGAAGGATTCAAGGAAACTATGGCTAAGAGTTGGAATGATGATTGTCCTTTTGAAGGTAATAAACTAGATCACTTCTCATTTAAATTGAAAAAGGTTAAAGGTGCCCTAAGTCATTGGAACCAAAATTCCATTGGTAATATGCATAACAATGTTAAAATAGCAGAAAATGAAGTTACTAGATGTGAAAGTATTGGTGTGTATAACTTTTTTGATCAAGCTTATGATAATCTTCTAGAAGCTAAATTGGCTCTTAGCAAACATTTGAGAAATAGATTTATCTATTGGAAACAAAAATCTAGAATAGACTTGATTTTATTAGGAGACACTAATTCTAAATTATTCTTTAACTTTTGCAAAGAGAAACATGCTAGGATGAGTATTTCAAAAATTACTTCTCATAACGGCACTGTCCTTGATAATCTAGATGATATCAAAACTGAAGCAGTTAAATTCTTTTCTACCCTCCTAGAAAAGACTCTTTGATTTCTCCTTGTCCGGATTTCTTGTCATACTTCCCTAAGTCGGTAGACGAAACAGATATTGTCTCGTTGAGTCGACTTCCCTCTAGGATGAAGTTGATGAGGCTGTTCTGCGCTTATAAGGTGCCAGTGCGACCTGGACTAGATGGTTTTTTTGGTAAATTCTACTCATCTTGCTAGGACATAATTGGTAATAACTTATGGGAGGCTATGTGTGATTTATGGGCTGGTTATAATCCTAATAGGAGTTTTAATGCCACTCAAATTATTCTTATACCAAAAAACACTAATCCCTCCACTTTCTCAGACTACCGCCCTATAAGCCTCTGTAATTTCTATAGCAAAATGGCTAGCAAAATTGTCTCTATTAGATTAGGCACTATCTTACCTAAAATTATTTCCTTGAACCAAAGTGGTTTCATTAAAGGAAGGAGCATCATTGACAACATTTTGGTGGCTTTAGAGATGGTTAACCACATTAATAGGAAAGCTAGGGGTAGTAATGTAGTAATTAAGCTTGATATGCTAAAAGCCTTTGATAGAGTGGATTGGGACTTCTTGTTCAACGTCCTTCGGAAATTTGGTTTCAGGGAACATTTTACTCACTTAATTGATAGACTTCTTCAGCATAATAGACTCTCTGTCCTTAAAAATGGTTGTCAAAGTGGCTTTTTCGCATCATCAAGAGGAATGAGACAAGGAGATCCTCTCTCCCCCTCCCTCTTCATTCTTGTTGCAGATACCTTCTCTAGAGGCCTTGACTATGTTACGAACTCTAGATACATTGAGAAATTCAATCAACAGAAAAATTGCCTCTCTATTTCTCATCTATGCTTTGTGAATGACGTAGTCATATTCACTAAAGGAGGCAAGATAAATCTCTCTCATTTGATGTCCTTTTCAACTAAATTATCAATCTTGCTGAGGTCAAAAATTAAATCCTCTTAAGAAATCTTTTTTTGTTTTACAATGGTTCTTCTCTTAATAGGAATAGGACCATTAAAAATGTTACTCAATTCAGAAAAAATTAATTGCCTCTTATGTATCTTGGTTACCCCATCTTTAAAGGGAGAAGATGTGTAAAATTCTTTGATTTCTTGATATAAAATAATAGCTTCTAGAATCACTTCTTGGCAGACCAAATATTTGACCTTCACTCCCTACATTTATGTGGCTTTTTTAAAAGGCTATTTAGCACTTGATATTTATAGACAGAATTTTGGTTTCTGTTTAGCTTCACAATATGTTTGTAAATCGCATGTCGATTCATTCTCACATTTGTTTTTTTATTGCAAAATTGCTCTTGCACTTTGGTCTCATTTTCTTCCTCTCTGTGGTATTCTTGTACATCGTCATCATATCTCATCACTGCACCTTCAACAAATCTGGTCATGTAACAGCTTAAAATTTGCTTCGTTACTAACTTTCTTAATTCTTTATAGAATATGGTGGAATCGTTCTCAAGTGGTTTTTGCAGATAACTCTACTTCCAATGCCCAGCGGAAACATCTCATCACTAAAGATATTTCTGACTATATCTCAGTTGGAAGATGGCAAGGCTTTTCTTTTGGCTTTGGTTAGCTCCATTATTTGGAAGCAACCCTTATCTTCTCCTTCCTACACTAACTTAGCCTCAAGAGGAAATCTCGGTGTGTCAACTGCTGGTGGAGTTCTCAGAAGGCAAGATGGCTCATTTATCTTCACCTATGCTACATTTCATGACCACTTGACTAACAACGAAGCTGATGCAAGGGCGATACATGACGGGATCAATCACTACAAGTCAAGAGGCATCAACTCATTTGACATCTTAACAGACTCTAAATAATTGTTGAAATGGCTTATGTCAACTCAGACCGCTCCTTGGAAATTAGATGCCATTATCCACAATATTTGATGATCATTAGCCGGAAATGCAATACATATTTCTCATATCATTCGTGAAGGAAATCTAGTAGCGGACACGCTGGTCAATGTCTCATGTGATGTTCGTAACTCTTTCTTTTGGACTGATTTCAGAGTTCTACCTAATCATATTAGGGGACTTTGCCTAGTTGATATGATGGATACCCCTACCCTTAGAATCTCCTATGGCTAGGAATCTATCGCCGAAATTGTAATATCCCCTTTTTCAATCTCTTTTGATAATAAACAGGTAGGGGTCTATGCCAAACCCCCTGTCCTCTAACGATTTTAAGAAAAAAAAAAAAGACAAGGGATTTAGTTGATCGCCTTGTTGCACCCCTCTGCTGGAAGGGAAAAATGCCATATAAGGAACCATTAATGGTTACAGAAAATTTATTATTCAATGCAATAAAATCAAGAAGATAAAAATGCTCATTAAATCGAAATTTCCTCAAAACAGAAATGAGAAAGTGCCAAGAGACCTGATCGAATGCTTTCATCATGTTTAATTTAATAACCAGATTATTGTTGCGACATTTCTTATTTATGGATTGCACCATTTCCAAGGCTAGAAGTATTTTATCTGTTATCAGTCATCCCTTAACAAACCCTCTCGGGCCTCTTGAAATGAAATCAGGAAGATAATTACCCAATTTCAGTGACATGACTTTTTCTATGATTTTGGAGGTATGGACTAATTGGACAGAAATCACCAAAATCCCTCGGATTGTTATTCTTTGGGAGTAAAATCATCTGAGTTGTTGTGAATGATAACGACAACCTAAACCCTGCCCAAAAATCAAAGTTGCTGTGAATGATAGCGACATCCTAAACCCTGCCCAAAAATCTTGTACACCAGCAATCACATCACCACCAATGATATCCCAACAATAAGGATAAAAGACCTCAGAGAAACAGGCCACACCTAGAGCACTCTCGCCATGCTATGAAAAGAGTGCATTTTTTATCTCCTCCTCATCCGGAATTTGACTCAACTGGGCATTAACTGATTAGGAAATAATTTTTGGAATGACCCCGAACTCCTATGACACATCTCTATTGCAGCCAACAGGAGCACATAATAAATAGAAGAAATCTGCTATAGCATTCCCAATTTTAGTCTTATTATCAAGCCATAACCCATGTTGATCTTTAATTCTATGAATCTGCAACTTTGCTTTTCAGTGATGCCAATACTTTCAAAAGAAAGAAGTATTTGCATCCCCTTCCTTTAATCATTTTATCTTTCAGCATTGCCTCCAAAACAACATCTCACATTTATGGTGAAAATTTAACTTGGTCTTCGCGTCAAGCAATGCTTGTCTACCACCGTCTGTGATATCTACTTGATAGGAATCCTCTAACGCTTGAACAGTCTTTTATGTTTCTGTGATATTATTGTTAATATCTCCAAAGACATTGCTATTTAAATTCCGAAGCCACTCTTTCACTCTCTTGAGCTTAGTGGCTAAAATTTGCATGCCATTACCATAAGCTACCTATGACCGAGTTCTTGACTACCTCCTTCAAGTCCTTATGTAGAGTCCGTATCTCTTGGGATTTGAAAATTTTTAGTTTAGTGCCTGATAAAAATGTAACAGACAATAAGAGAGGGCAATGATTCGAGACTGCTGTAGGTAAATGTCCACAAAAAGTAAAATGAATCAGAGAAGACAAAGCAGCATTAGACAAAACCCTATCCAATTGCTTCCACATGGGTGGGATGTTGATCTGTACCAAGTATATTTAGCTCCTGTAAATTGTAAATCTATCCATCCTGAACTGTCAATTCCCAAACTAAACTCTTCTATATGTAATAATGGTGGGATCACACCTAAGCACTCCTCCATTGATATTACTATGTTAAGATCCCCTCCTGCTAACAATGGCTAATTTATTTTAGAGGACAATCTATGTATACATTGCCAGAGAGGCCTCCTATCCACACGACAACACTTGGCATAAACAATAGAGATAAAAAAATTGACTGAAGTTATTGAACGAAAATGGCATCTTACTATTTGTTCCTTATCCTTTACAATCTCCAATCTAAGGTCACTATTCCAGAATATCCCGATTTCATTGTTAAGATTGCCGAAATAGTTATCAAAACCCAACTGATTGCTAACTAATTTAATTCTATGAGCCGACACCATTGGTTCCAGTATAGCTACAAATCCTAGATGATAATTGAAAACATGATGTTTCAATTTGTTCAAGAATGAAGACTAACCAATCCCCCTAATATTCCAAATCATACCTTTCATCATCATTTTGATTTAGATGGCTTAGCAATATGAGATTATTTTCTAACCTGAGCTCGAGTTTTAATGCCAAAATAAAGTTGTAAATCCAAAGCTGAACTCTCATTCCATAGCACTATCTCTAAAAATGTGATTGGTACTGGTTGTTGTCGTTCCTCAATGGTTGCCATTGTCATCGGTTCCTCAACAGCTTTCGGCACAGGTTCTGCAACAGTAATGGCTAACGAATCATGCAGCTGGGCGTAGGTATTAGCAGTGTTTTCAGTCGATTAGGCATCTCCTTCAGCTGCAGGTGTATTTTCCACGTCTTTCTGAATTTCCACCTTTTGTAGAAATGGTTATCATCTGTCTATTTTTGAATAGCACTATTTACTGGTACTATAGCTGTGAAGCATTCTGGACTATCTTTAGCTGTGTCAGATATGGTGACAGAGGTTTCCACAGGAGTGGATTTCTCTTGTTGACCTAAACTGGGGCTTTTTTTAATTTTAGAATCAATAGGGACTGTAAGACAAGTTGTCTGCATGTCCATTTGAAACAACTTGCTTAGCATCACTTTGATCGGTCTTCTTTTTTACCCATATCTCACTGGTCTGTGTAGGCTTCGTAGGATGTGGCAAATGATTTAATGATTTATGATTTGTCCGGCAAGCAACTTCTGCATTTATTACATCTGCAACAGTATGAAGGAAGGTCATCATAATTGTTAGGATCTGTTAGAAACTCAAAGACAATAACAAATAATAATAACAAAATATGTAGAGCAAATAACAATACAAAGAATTTACGTTGTTCGGTCAATTTGACCTACATCCACAAGCAAAGAGCAGCAAAATTTTATTACTATAAAGAAGAATATAGGTCTTGGAGAATTACTCCACAAACAAAGAGTAAGAAAGAAACCAAGAAAGAAAGAGAGAACTCTTGATTTGGTACACCAGAAACCACAAACTAAGGTTTCTATTTATAGTCTTCAAGGAAGGCAACACTTCCTCCAAAAAACCATGTGGGATAGTAAGACTCCTCCACAACCAATGTGCTATTAGGAATGCAAGGCATACCTAACAAATCTCCACCTTGACTTGCATCCTAAATTACAATAACAAATTCGCTCCACCTTCTAAACAAAAGTTTTCAATTAGTCAAATCATACAAAACGAATACCGACAAAATCCAAGAAATGCATAAACTTGGACAGGAAGAGGTTTTGTCAACATGTCAGTAGGATTGTCCTTCGTGTGAATCTTCTGAATTGAGATTCTTCCTCCACCAATACTATCTCGAATGAAGTGATACTTTAAATCAATGCACTTTGTTCTCTCATGATACATCTAGTCTCTAGTCCAGTGAATGACACTTTGACTATCACAGTAAATGGTACTTACTCCGGTATTGATTCAACTCGCTAAACAAACCCTTCAGCCACATAGCTTCTTTAATGACTTCAGTCATATATTCTACTTCAGTAGTAGATAAAGCAACAACATGTTGCAAACTAGCTTTCCGGCTAACATCACAGCTACTAATGCATAATATATATCTAGTATGTGATCTCCTCCTATAAAGATCTCAAGCGTAATCTGAATCTCCATATCCAACCAAGGTGTTTTGGTTCTTACCAAGCTCCAAACATATTTCTGAACTACCTCATAAGTATCTGAGAATCCACTTCACAGCATTCCGGTGTTCTTTTCCAGGACGAGCCATATATCTGCTTACCACAGTAACAGCTTGTGAAATATCTTTACGTGTACAAACCACTATATACATAATACTGCCAACTGCACTAGAATATGAAACTCGAGCCATATACCTCTTCTCTTCATCGGTATGCGGTGACTGAGCAACTGATAGTCAAGACTGACTAGCGAGAGGAGTACTTACTGGTTTAGCTTTTTCTTGCCAAAACGCTCCAGAACTTTTTCAAGGTTTTTCCTACTCTTCGATCTCTCTTAATCTCCATGCCAAGAATTTTCATCGCTGCTCCCAAATCTTTCATCTCAAATTCACTACTCAATTGTTTCTTCAAAATGTGAATTTCTGTCAAATCCATGGCAGCGATAAGCAAGTCATCAACATATAATAACAAATAAATGAAAGAAACATCTTTTTTCTTCCGAAAGTACACACAATTATCATACATGCTTCTGGAGTAACCATGACTCAACATAATCATAAAGTAATGGCTTTCTCTTTTCTTTTTATTGAGTTCAGTTGCTCAGTCACTTGACGCATGAATCAAACCTCTTGTACCATTGTCTGGGAGATTGCTTCAATCCATATAAGGAATTCTTTAACAAGCAAAAGTGGTTTTTGTTTCCTTCAACTTCAAATCCTTCGGGCTGCCTCATGTAAATTTGTTTTTCAAGTTCACTGTGTAGGAAGGCTGTCTTATCATCGGGTTGCTCCAACTCCAAATCATACAAGGCAACCGAAGCAAGTAAAACACGAATAGAGCTATGTTTAACAACAGGTGAGAAAACATCATTAAATTCGACCCCTTATACCTTGCTATAACCCTTTGCAACTAATCCTGCTTTATATTTTGCATCTTCAACCCCTGGGATTCCTTCCTTTTTCTTGAAAACCCATTTGCAGCCAACAATCTTCTTTTCTGGAGGCGGCTATACAAGAACCCAAGTACCATTTTTGTAGAAAGAGTGAATTTCTTCATTCATAGCAAACAACCACTTATCTGAATTATCACAAGAAATTACCTCTGAATATGAAGACAGCTAACCAATTTCTTCAGTTTCATGTCAACTAATAGGGCATATGTAACTAAATTCGCATATCTTTGTGGCTGACGAATCTCTCTTCTTGGTTTGTCTCTTGCTATAGAATATTGCTCCTCTAGTGGTTCAACTTCAACTTCAAGACATTCATCTATTTGAACTGGATGTGCTATAGGTGCAACCGATTGAGAACTGCTACAACCAAATTCAACCTCCACCTGCTATGCATATTGTCTACTTTTTCTGGAGAACTCCCAAATTCCCTTTTGGGATTCAACATAACTAAATCATCAAAAATAACATCTCTGCTAATTGTAAATTTAGGTGATTTGGGATCGGGACACCATAAACGATATCCTTTCACCCCGGGTGTAAATCCAAGAAAAATACATTTCTTAGCCCTTGGCTCCAATTTTCCATTATTCATATGCATGTATGCAGGACACCCCAAAATTTTCAAATCATAATAATCAACAAGACTACCTGACCAAACTTCCTCCGGAATCTTAAAATTCAAAGCTGCAGAAGGAGCTCGGTTGACAACATAACATGCAGTAGAAATAGCTTCTACCCAAGAGTCATTAGTCAATCTAGCATTTGAGATCATACATCGATCTCTCTCCAACAGAATTCTATTCATACTTTTTGCTAAACCATTTTGTTAAGGAGTCATTCTCACAGTGTGATGGCTAACAATTCCTTCATTCTTGCAAAATTCGTTGAATTCACCTCTGCAAAATTCCAAGCCATTATCTATTCTAAGCTGCTTGATTTGTTTTCTTGTCTATTTCTCAATCATGACTTTTCATTGTTTGAAAGTGAGGAAAGCATCATTCTTATGTTTCAAAAAATAAACCAGACTTTTCTTGAAAACCCATCAATAAAAGTCAACATATACTTGGCACCACCCTTAGATGAAGTACGAGAAGGCCCCCAAAGGTCTGAATGAATATAATCCAAAGTACCTTTTGTTCTGTGAGTTGCTGGTGATTTGAAACTGGTTCTTTTCTTCTTCCGAAAAATACAATGCTCACAGAAATCCATTGCACCAGTACTTTATCCACCATGAAGACCTCTTTTGCTCAATATTGAAAAACCCTTCTCGCTTATATGTCCCAGACGCATATGCCATACTTTGGTGGTGTCAGAATCTAACAAAGCTGATGTAGTAACCTGTGTACTTTCATGATCACTAGAGCTCCTAGGGTAACTTTCAGAACTTCACCTTCACCAGTTTATTTGCATCCTAAAGTCTCAAGAGTGCCCAAAGAGATGAGACTTTTCTTCAAATCAGGAACATGTCTGACATTAGTGAGTGTCCTCACCACACCGTCAATGATGTGATTCATGCAAAGGAAACCATCTTCATCAACATTACGCACATCAAATTAAAACTTACCCAAGATTTCATCCAAGATTCTGGTTAGTTCATTGACCTATGTTGGCATGCAACATCAACCAATGACTTGGTTTGGAAGACAAATTCACACCCTAATAAAGTGTTGAACAGCCCTAAGAAGTTACACGAGAACCCTAGGAGAGATTCTAGCAAAACAGTCACAAGAAGAACCCTAGTTCTTCATTCTCAGCAAAGCCATGGAGAAATTCCAGATTTTCATTCATAATTCATTAGGGTAATTACATTATAACGTTCTATTTATACCCATTAATAACTTAAACCTAATAGGAATAAAAATACATAAAAACCCTTACTTAAAAATAAATAGTCGACTAAACACTTGTAACGTTTGTAACCAAAATTCTGCAATTTTGGTCAAGTGTGACATGAATTTCGGTCCATTACTGCATGGCTGTGCAAGGTCCATTTCCAGCCCTCCAAATTGATTTATAAGCTCCTTATTCTCTCTTAAACTTCATCAAAA
>JAWZTD010012532.1:0-16385 GCA_035221335.1 Echites panduratus | reverse complement strand
TAAAATATTTATCATTCCTCAGAAATCCTAATTGGCTTAAAACCTGATCGGGTTCAAGAACCTGATGGAATTATAAATCCTGAAGGAATCCATTGAATTGGTTATTTAATTCAGGGCCAGTTACAACATATTTATTAGATTATTAATTGATAATTAATAATTCAATATTATTATAATTTAATATGTCTTGAGCCAAGAGCTATTCCTCATATTTAAATTAGGATAATCAAGAGCTATTTCCTCATTATTAAAATGAGGGCAGTTATAACTACCACGTGGGAGCACAAAGTTCCACAATGCTAAATAAAAAGGCATAACGGCTCCAGGAAATGAACTTCATTGGCTTTGATTCTTCTCCAAGCAAAAGTAGATACGTATGCGACAAAATAACTTTATGTTGATGATATGACCATCAAATCCAGAACAGCTTCTTCATTTCTTTCTGGCATCAAGGATGTTTTCCAAACTTTGAATCATGAAAAATGCACTTTGGCTGTGAAATCAGGAAAATTCCTCGGACACATGATATCTGCAAGGGGAATTGAGGCAAATCCTGAAAAGATTCAAGCACTGATGAATATGAGTAGTCCCGAAAGTGTGGAAGAGGTTCAGAGGTTAGCTGGAAAGATGGCAGCAGTAGGAAGGTTCATCTTAACGCTTGCTGACAAAGGAGAAAAATTTTACAATCTTATCAAAAAACCTAACAAATTTGAGTGGACTCCTGAATGTCAGTTAGCATTTGAAAAGCTTAAAGCATACTTGGCTAAACGTCCATTGCTCACAACTCCTCAAACAGGAGAACCTCTTCAAGTTTACTTAGCACAAAGTGAAAATGCTGTGAGTTCCGTTTAACTTTGTGAAAGGGAAGGAAAACAATATCCCATATTTTATGTAAACAAGTTGTTGCATGGCGCTAAAATAAAATATCCTGAAGTGGAGAAGTTGATTTATGTTGTGGTGTTGACTGCTAGAAGTCTTCGTCCATATTTCCAAAGTCATATAATTACAATAATGACAAATGCTCCTCTCAGGCAGGTGTTCAACAAACCTGAAATTTCAGGAAGGACAATGAAATGGGCTTTGGAATTATCAGGATATGAAATTCATTTTGAACCAAGGAAAGCCATTAAAGCTCAAGCTTTAGCGGATTTTGTTGAAGAATGTACCAGAGAAGCTTCTGCCCAAGCAGGAATTTCTCATATTCCTGACGCAGATACGTGGATCATGCATACAGATGGATCCACTAAAATAGACAAGGCATTAGCAGGGGTTCTTTTAATAAACCTGAAAGAGGAAAAAATCCCATTGGCTGTCAGGTTCGGGTTTCAACCTTCAAGTAATGAAGCTGAATATGAAGCTTTATTATCAGGGCTTCGATTGGCAAATCAATTAAGCATCAGGAAACTCTTAGTAAAAGTATATTCTCAGGTAATCTGGGGAGATGTTTCAGGCCAAACTGAAGCTAAAGATGAAGGTATGAAGAAATATTTGGAAAAGATAAAACAACTGACATATCAATTTGATCAGTTTTCTATTGAGCATATTCCCCGAGGAGAAAATGCATATGCAGATGAGTTGTCTAAATTAGGCACAAATGAAAACACTCCTAGGTTTCATTATGCTCTAGAAGATATCACTACTAAATCTATTATTCAGCAGGAATGTTATGTCATTGATACAGGAACTGACTAGAGAGCTCCCATAATTTCATTTTCAAGTGATGGGACACTCCCCATTGATAAAGTTCTGGCCAAGAAAGTCAGGAGATGGGCTCCAAAGTATATCTTGAAGGGTAGGCAGTTATATAAAAGATCACACACTTGGCCTCTATTAAAGTGCCTTGGTCCTCAGGAACATTCTTATGTTCTAGCTGAAGTCCATGAAGGATTCTGTGGAGGACATACCTCTGCAAGAATTCTGGCTAAAAGGATACTTCATCAATTGTATTACTGGCCAACAATGGCAGCTGATGCAGAGGATCATGTCAGGAAATGTCCTGATTTCCAGAAAAATAAAAGTTTAGATTCTACCCGAGCTGTCAATTATCATCCTACTACAGCTTTAATCCCATTTGACATGTGGGGAATTGATATCCTTGGTCCATTTCCCAAAGTAATAGGAGGCCAGCAGTTCCTCATTGTTGTAGTTGAATATTTTACCCGATGGATTAAAGCTGAGGCAGTAAGTGTTATAACAGGAAAGAAAGTCCAGTCCTTTGTGTGGAGATGCATTGTTTACGGGTTTGGTATCTCAAGAGTTATAATTTCTGATAATGGATGAAAATTTGTGGGAAGTCCATTCAAAAATAACTTGAAAAGGTTCTATGTATGACAGATGATTCTGGTTTTCTGTCTTTCTGGTTTTGACCATTTTTTGATAAAATATGCTTCAAAATTCCTACCTTTGGTAAGGATTGTGCAATTTGGTTATAATGAGAAGAATCCTGAAAGGATGTAATTCAGGAAATGAACTTCATCAGTCTCAACACAATTTTCTTCATTTCTTCATCCAACAAAGCACTAAAATATTGGTAATCTTCAAGCTTCATGAATGGCAGGCCACCATACATCTTTTTTGGAACATCAAACTGCTGATCATGATTCTCTTCTGGGATAGAATACAATGGAGTCCGAATTGGTGTTATGATTGACACATATGAAGCTGAGAAATCTGAGATTTTATATCCCTCCATTGGAAATATGGCATCCACCTCTTCATCAGTCAATGGACGGTCTCTTTCCCCAAGAACAGGCATATGTCCTACTACTTTTATATAGTAGTTTGCTTTTGTCTTAGCATTGAACTGAAAGTTCTTAACAGCATTGGGATACATAATAGGAAGAAGAACTGTAGTAGTTCTAACCTTCTGATTCTCACCATTCAACCCATGCTCTATAATTTCCGCCAAGGATCTTTATTCTTGCTTATCAACAGTTTTTATCAAAGATCTCAGGTTTTCAGATGTTGTGATCAACTTCCATTAACGGTATCAAGTTTTCAAATGCTATGAAAACTTTTTTGTTGTTATTAAAAGTTTTCAAGTATGGCTTAAAAACACAACCAAATTCAGGAATTATGATTAAAATTTGTTCAATTTTCAGTTTGTTATATGATCCTGATACTCCAGTTTTCAGCCTGTTATTATCCCTCAGTTTCATTTCCAATTCAGGAATTATTTAAATATTCCAAGTACATTGACAAGAGAGATATCAGGAAATACATTTTCAGAAGAAGGATAATGAATTGAATATTCATTTATCAGAAGATTTCCATTTTCCAGGTTACAAAAGTTAGCTTTACAAGAATAGAGTTAAACAACTTTCCTAGTCTACTCTTCTGCCACATTAGTGCCATGATGGGCATTGTCAAGCTTCTCTTTGAAGGCCTTGATCTCTTCCTTGAGGGTCTTGATCTATGCTTTCTTGGCCTTGACCTTACTCTTCAACTTAGGGATTTTGCTGGTCTGCTTTTCCAGTTTAGAAATCTGCTCCTCTACTTTTTTGGTATCAGCGACCAGCTTCCCAGTGATGGAAATATAGTTGTTCTCTTTAACAGCAAATGAAGAGTACAAGTTCTTCAAGTCAGTCTCCAACTTCTCAGCAGTATCATTTCCTGTCAGAACTGGTATTTTGAGACCAAACTGAGCAGCAACTTTTTCCTCCAATGCAGCATTCTCAATTTGGAGTTTCCCCTTCTCTTTTTCTAGGTCCTTTATGGAACCCTCCAAATTGCTCTTAAGAATCCTGAAAGATTCTAAGGACTCTTCTGAGTTCTTACATTTGACAGCTTCGAAGTCCTCAGCCTCAGTCAGGAACTCAAGTTGCTGTTCTAAGTTTGTTATCTTCTGGCCTTGGCTGAAGACTTGACTATCTAGATTTTGTCTCTCATACTCTAGGTTGTCTACTTTCATCAGGAGATTTGCCTTGTCCTTCATCAATTTTTCATTTTCTTTCTTTAAGGCAGCCAACTCCTGATCCATCATTTCACTATGCATAGACATCCCAGTGCATATGGCACCATTCTGCAAAAAACAAAAAGATGATGTGTTATACAAGAACATATCATGAAATATCAGATTACATACAAGAAAGATATCTTACAATAAGACTAACGGCAGGCAGCAATTCTGAAAACCCCTGATTCCCCAAACCTGAGAGTACTCTGGCATTGTTAATCAGTTTGCTGCTTTTCATTTCATTCTTGAATCCCAGAACTTTGCAAAGTCAGCAGCAAACGACAGCAATTCTTCAGCAAAGTGGGTTGGTTGACTAGATTGAGTAGTGACAGACTGATGTCTTTCAGGGACACTTCCTTCCACCTCTGGGATCATTTCCTTCTCTCCATTTTTGGATAATTCAGTATCCAAGTCCTTTAAAGCATTAGTCTCTTCAACAATCTTTTTCCCCTTAGGGTCAGCAGCTACAACTGGATGAGGAATTTCCTCCTAAGAATATATGCTAGCCACATCTTAACTCATATCAGGATTTAAAGGCATCTCAGCTTCCATACTCCTCGAGTGCTCAGAAACTTGCATTTCAGCTTCTGATTCACTAGCAAAGACATCCTTAATGATTTTGGCTTGATACTCAGGATCATCTTCAGGATTTCCAGTACCACTTCCTTCTTAAATCTCTAGTATGGCAGCAGGATCTTCAGGCTCACCAGCATCATTTTCAGGCTCATCTGCAGGCTCTTCAGGATTTTCTTTCTTCTCAGGATTAGAGGTCCCAACTTCCTCAATCCACTCAACAGTCCCTGAAGCCCAACTACCTCAATTTCCTCAGCAGCTCTTGAGGCCCCAGTGTCCTCAAGCCTCACATTTCCTTGCCATTCAGTAGGAATGAAGTCCACTTCAGGAGACTTCATCCTCAAAGGCTCTACAACATATATAGGCTTGGGGCTACCACTTGGAGAGGATATCTACAATGAAGAGGTAGGGATCAGTACCCTGCCCCTCTTCTTCCTCCTATGCACCAGAGGCACATCTGAATAGAATTAATCTTCAACATTAGACTCCAGTCCTGCTTCAGGTACAGGAGCTTTAGGAATTGTTCCTTGGTCTGCAATGGGAACTTCAGCTTCAGGAACCTCAGGAATTGGAGACTCAGTTCTAGTCCTCCTGGTCCTCTTCCTTTGCTGTTGGGGAGAAGGGTTCGACGAGGAGGCCCTTTCAGATGTCCTGGCAAGTGCTCTGCTTGGAGCAACAACACTTGCAACACTGACATTCTTCTTGTGGAATTCTATTAGGTTGATATCTATAAAGCAACAAAACAACAAATGTCATTGTTAGGTGGGATGAATTCTAAATCCTGAAAAGCTAACACATATTAAGCAAAAAGCAGTAAAGCACTTACCCAGGAGTAAGTTGGTAGTCAATTGAGCAAAAGGGCTCAGTCCAGCCCACCATAGAATTGACTCATTCCAAGGCTTTTCCCTGAGCTCCAGTTTATCCAGATGATTTTCCAATTTGGCTAAATGGATGGGAGCAATAATGTTATCAACAGGGTTTTCATTATAAGGGTGGGTAAGGGTTTGAGTTGGAAATAATATCTGGGCTTCAGGTGCATCATTATTGAAACGATTGGATAGAAACTTGTCTTTCCATTCCTTGTTGGAACTAGGGTATTTTTTGAAAAATTTTATCTTCTGTCTAACGACAAAGAAACCACTACTCTCAGTGCGGGTGGTGAAAGAAGTAGAGAAGAAGTACCTAAAGAGTTCTAAATAGCAGGGAACCCCAGCAATACAACATATTAGGATGAACCCTATGATCATCCTGATGGCATTTGATCCCAACTGCCAGAGGGGGATGGACCAAAACTGAAGAATGTCAATAATCAAGGGGTGAAGAGGAAACCTTTAACCTGATTTCAAACAGATTTCGTGAACAAAAATCTCCGGTTGGTCACTGTTATAGACCAAAACTGTAGAACTACTGGGGACTGATATGGTATAACCATTGGTGATGTGATATTGATGTGCACTCTCTTCAAGCTTAGCCTTCGGAAAAGTTGATTTTGTGAAGGCGACGCAGAAACCATTCTTATCAAAATCAGCGAAGTCCGTGTAGTGATTTTCAATAGCTTCACGAGGAGCTATGCACTGTTCTGCTGTAAAATTCCTAGCTTGAACGATGGAAGAACCAGAAACTCTTCTGGGGGCCATTTGAGAATTCAGAAGAAGAACAAGAAGAAGTTTTTGGTTGGAAGAAAAGGGGATTTTGCAGTGAGATCTGCCAAAGTAATTTCTCAAGCGCAGTGAATAATGGTGATGAACTCTGCTCCAAAGGGTTTATATTAATATATTCGTTGGAAGCATTTGAAAGGTCAAAAGCTACAACTTTTGGAGGGAAGCGAAGAATTTGGAGAAGACTTTGAAAAGTCATACATCAAAGTAACGCTTCTTTAAATATTTCAAAATTAAAAAGTGTTGATAGGGGATTCGACATATATAAAATATTTATCATTCCTCAGAAATCCTGATTGATTTAAAACCCGATCGAGTTCCCGATAGGGCCAAAAAGCCTGATGGAATTATAAATCTTGAAGGAATCCATTAAATTGGTTATTTAATTCAGGGCCAGTTACGACATATTTATTGGATTATTAATTGTCAATTAATAATCCAATATTATTAGAATTTAATATGTCTCGAGCCAAGAGCTATTCCTCATATTTAAATTAGGAGAATCAAAAGCTATTTCCTCATTATTAAAATGAGGGCAGTTATAACTACCACGTGGGAGTATAAAGTTACAGAATGCTAAATAAAAAGGCATAACGGCTTCAAGAACGAATTACGTTGGCTTTTATTCTTCTCCAAGCAAAAGAGATACGTAGGCGGCAAAATAACTTTGCTTCAAGCCATTCTTCATATCACAATTTTCTTTGGGAAGTTAAGGAATCGTTTCGGTTTTGCTCAGTCCAACTTCTGCATCATCAGAGAGAAATAAAAAATAGGTCTCCACTGAGAAAATCGAATCTTTACGAGTATTTGCACTGTGCATTTGACAACACTAAATAAGAAAGTCGAATCTTTATGTGCTAGTTTTCAGGTCCACATTCCTCTTTGGCTTCTCCAAACTCCAAATAAGAATGGCTGATACTAATCAAATCATTTGGCCCTTTGGAATCCCAATGGCTGATGCTATTGGGATTGCATCACATTAGATCTAGCATAACTAACAACCTCTGAACCATGCATATGAGGAGGAAGGAAAAACTTCTCAATTGACTTATAGATACTATAGTCCTTAGAAGCAGTTGACAATTTCACATATATAAAATAGCGAGTCACTTTGAATTGCCGAGGCACCATCCCACCGGAAAGTCCCAAGCATAAGCTACGCAGGTCATTGTAAAGACATACTCTGAAAAGGTATATGGAAATGACTTTACACCCTCAAAAAAAGAAATTATATGTAAGGTTTCTGCAAAAAGAAGTTTATAACATTCTTTCTAATCTCCTAAAACTTGCTTTTCTGGAGGCTTTTTAACAGTTAACAATCTTAATATTTCTGTGTCCAAGATTAAAATTCTCATCTATTCAACCCTGTTTCCTTTTGTATATGCCCCTAATCATTCAACAAGACTTTTCCCTCTCAAAACTAAAACCATATTTTAATCAGTGCAATTCCTTCTCAAAGAATTTATTAGTTTCAATAATAATTTGCGAACAAGAGTTAGTTAATGAAGGGCACATAGAGAAAAACTAAATAAAAATTATTGGCTTAAGTAGTAACTTAATCACCGTGAAAAGAGCAGTGAACCTATGATTTTTGGACGGAGCCAGAGGGAGAATTTACCAAGGACATTCTGAAACACAAGGAGAAGCTTAGCTTCATTTGAATTTGGAAAACAAGCCGATGATAGAGCTCTACATAATTGGCCTATATTTCTTTCTGTTTGTCAAAATTCAGCAAATTACTGGTTGTACTATTGAACGATTCTGCAATCACAGAAAGAATACATCAATTTCATTGTCCAAATCTCATAATTATCTCCAGCAGCAAAGGAATCCAATCACCTTCTTCCGGGCTCAAATTCCACAAAGTAAAAAAAATAAGTACTTCTGCACTGCATTTTCTGCTTCAGCAATGTGAAACATGGATATCACACTTCTGAATAGATGACGGGAGGAAATGGATATTGCCCATAAATAATCTTTCAACTCCCCCCTGCAGCATAGCTTTAGTCTATATTCAATAGAATAAATAAAGGGAAATACTAAGAGGGTACTTGTGGTCAAATAAGCTAATTTTTTTATGAAATATTAAACAAAGAATACAAAGATAAATTTTAAATATGGTTCAATAATCAGCAAAAATATCTACAGAAGAAAAGGGAAAAACAAAAAGCACGAGTCAATGTATTAGCAGCGAATGTACCACAACATGAAAAGCAAAATCAAGTTCCGAATGGGAAATTTGAGTTGAGCACCACAACCATTCTCTCAGCAAGCAAATGTGTTTGCTAGAACTTGATAGCCCAAAATCTACTGGATGTATTGGAAGACTTACCTTCTTTAAGAACGAAACTCCCACGCTCTTTTTCGGCTCCAGATGTACCAACTTCGAAAGGAAATAATCTAAAGGACACCAAAAATCTGCAGATGATGTCACTATCAATCATGCGAGCGAGGAAAAGTATTCCCCAAACTTAGTATTGTAGGTGAACCCATTGAAGCAGAGTCAAATAACTTGCTTAACCAAACTTTCATGTAGTTTCTAAATAATGAATCAACTGAGTCAAGTAAAAGGTAGAACACTATCCAGCATCTGGGACCTTGCTGTAGAAGGTAATGGCTGTAATGACCCAGTATTTGATAACTCTTGCAAACCTTTGATTTCCTGTTGTACGCGTGTTACATGTAAAATGGCATGTTCAAGAACTAGTGGGTCATCTGGGGGATTCTGAAGGAGTTCAAGCAAGGCCTGCCTGTAGACCTGAGATGCCAACAAAGGCCTTGCAACCAGCTGATTTTTGCAAAAATGTGCAACCTTGATCACATGCTTACATAAATTCCCCATCCTTGACCATGTACAATCACAAATTGCAAAATCAGTACCAGGGTTCCAAATTGTATAGAAAACATTTCTGTCGCCCTGAGAAACAACTTTTGCAAGCTGAAGATTATCTAAATCCAATAACACATCAACATCAGGAATCTGCATAGCTTGGTAATAAGAGTTGCTCGAATCAAACTCATCTCGGACATTTTCAAAATATCCTGTTTCCTGCGTGTATTGGTCAAACCAATATAAAGAATGAAATTGAGTTGTTAATGCATGGACCAACCAGTCCACTCTTTGGGAGGAACTAGATTGCGGCATGTTGAAAATTTTTGATTTCAATCTCAAATGATATGATTCTATCGAGGCATTAAATTCTTGACTTGCAACAGGGAGGGTCCTCATACAATTCACCCAGGGTTCTGCAAAACAAAGTTTCCTATCAAGTTTGCAATGTGTACTTCATGATAAAGATTTAAAGGATACTTAAAAAGAAGAAGCCACTAGAGCATGTGCAAATTAAAATACTATAGGAAAGAACTTGAGAAGAATATTATAACTTCGTTGCATAAGACGTTGTAGATGGAACATCGCAAATGCTAATCTAGAAACAATAATAACTTTAAAAAGAGAAATAATAACCTATACTCGGCAACCACCGACGTCGGAAATGATCAATAAAGGAACATTGATCAACATATATTTGCAAAAACTCCTCTATTGCATCTTTAACAGTTGATCCACTTCTCGAGCAATACAAAATTCTGCCCAGGTGCTTAAACATTTCTCTCTGGATGTCAAAGCTGCAACATTTCTTCAGAAGGCTTTTAACCCAACCTCGACGAACATGCCAAAGGCATAAAAGGACACGGCACTGGAAGACGTCTCTAAAATTAAGATGTTCACTTGAGCAATTTAACCTTCAACAATAAAGTAAAGACCTAAATTCATGAACCAGAATTTGTGACTTACCGAAAAACAGAAGCCTCATAGGCAGGATCATCCATCAAAATAGCATTAGGTTTCCACTCAGAGTCTTTAGTTTGGACTTTTCGAATGAGAGACATTATCCATTGCTGGATATCTTGACCAAGAGAAGCAGAGGTAAGGACCCAAGCAACTGGAATTGCATTGCCAGATGAGCCAAACACAAGCAAAGTACATAAAGGATACTACAAATGTTAGGAAAAATCGAGTCAAATGTTTAGATCTCAAATGTATGAAATCACTTAGAAGCTAAATTCAGATGCAAGTTAGGTCAAAATAGAAACATAATCCATATTTCCTCATGCTTTTAACCAAAAGGAAAGGTCAGCATAAAGAGATGAGTTAACAGACCTCTGGCTCATAACGCATGAAATGTGCTGGATTTTCTAATCATGAAATTTATTTCAGATGTATTGAACAGTACTTAATATCATTATGATATGTAGAATCAGGAAAAACTAACATGGATTATTGTTGCGAAAAAGTTTCATAGGAACTTTTTTTCCCATTGTATTCTAAGGAGCTGCTAAGAGGCATAAATCTTGGACAAGTAAATAATTTTTCTGTTTTTAAATCTTCAGCGAATGCAGTAGTTATCTACATACAGAAAGAAAAGCATACTTTTCCTTCCTTTGGCTTCATAACCTCTATGGCTTTATCCCAAGATTCATGATGACACCCGCAACTTGGAAACAGTACGATAGAGTTTCTCTTATTTCCTGGTAGCTGCCTTCGATATATTCATTTCCATACTTCCACAAGTCCTCCCTATTATAAACTATTCAACCCATAGTAAAACAACATACAAGTATTACTAAACAAAAGGGAAAAATAAAAACCACCCAATTCCTTTTTACAGTGCTCACAATTAATTTCTTTAAGCTATTTAAAACTACTTTAGATGTTGATGATAATTCAGGATTCAAAATTTTAGATCACTGAAAAAAGTCACAAGTACAAGTTGCACACTAATAACAATGAGAACTTAGGACCTTAAATTTTTTCAAATAGGCAGAATGTACTGCAATCGATCCATTGTGTCCAAAACGAAGCATCTGCTGCAGCTGCCAATCTGATTGAATTCCTAGTATTAAATGTTCTGAACTAGAATTCTCTTGGAAGAAGAAAACATTCCTCCGGTGACGTTGCATCCACATCTTTACACTGCACCTTTCATTGGCATCCAATTCATATGAAGAATTGCGAATGGTCCTCTCCATATTACGAACATCATTACGAGTCAAAAAATCATCACGATTATGTGGCCCTCCATGCTTCTGCACCACATCCGCATGGTGTTGGATTATGGAGTCCAAAGGCATACCAATGTGAAGCATGGACATCACTTTCTGACGTAAGTCCTCTGAAATTCGGGGAGCATACATTGCTCTTGTTCCTAAAGCATCCTGATCAAGTAGACCATGGCATGGAGCTCCTGACTTATCCACATGGTTTTGCTGATTGTAGATAATAAGGGCAAGATGAGGGCGTGTATACAAGCGTTTTACTGTAAAATGGCAAAGGCATCCCCTCATCATGTGCCTTCGTCCGGGCCTGCTTCCCTTACCTGAAGCAGGTTTGAAGTTTGTGCCGTCACCAATCCCAGATTCACTATCCCTGTAGTCTTCAGGACCATAAGAACACCAATATCTGAAATTTCATCCAGGAAATTTGTTAAGATTTCTGTCAATAAAATTTTCTTCACCAAGGCACAGAACTGATTGCGAAGGCAAAGAATTTTTATGCAAATTAGACTATTCTGTCATCTAAAAAGGAGTATTCAGCAGTTAGACTCCATAAATAGTGAACTCTGGAAGACATATATCATTGTTAAGTATCATTCAAATATTTTTAAATGGAGTAAAAACCCCAACTTACAATTAAATTGACATACAGGGTGTATTCAAGATATCCATCAACCCTTGGCTTACGTATAGTTCCTTCTGCTCTCTTCCGTCTTGACTCAACGCGGAAGCTTGCAGGACATTCTGCATTGCTGGATTCACCTTTCACAAACTCATCTACTCTAGCATAAGGAATTAAAGCAATATTATCACCACCTTGACGACCACCTTCTACTTTCACCCAATTTATCTGAGCAGCAGCAAACTCAACACAAGGAGGGTCCTGCACGGGAAGGCTCAATATATCCTCCATTCTAGGCAACTGCATGAAAACACATGAGCATGTGATGGTCATGCAATTGAAAGGGAAAGTTATCCTTATAGGAGGAAAGTTCCCACATGTCTATGAATTATTTGTGCATTTAGACAAATTTATATTGATAGTTCTCGTTATTTCAAGTTATCTCACTACAGTAGAAGATGAAAGATGCGTATTCAGCAAGGTCTTCAATTTTTTTCTTCTTCTTATGATTAGTATATTCAGCATATCAAAGTTATTGGGATTAAAAAGGGGGCTCCATAAACCATACTCGAGACAAGAAAATGTTCTGCAAATAAAATCCATAAATTGAATTTTGAAGTTTTTGATTCTTTCTTGAATAACTATTATACATAAAGAGTTATTTTTCAGTCAAACAAACTCTAATATCTAAAGTTTGAATGTGAACCATGTTTCACACCATAATCCGTTTTCATCAAGCATTTCAGAGCAGTAAGTGTTGTATCACATGATTATGTTAGTTAAGCACATAAACAAACTTCAAACGGATGGATAATATTGATTCAAAACTCAACTAAAATGTAAATTGACAAACATAGGAATGCAAAAATATATCTGAAGGTAACTGAAGCGTTTGATCCTGAAAATGGAAACATCCGAAATATCCAGCAGAACAAATGCCAATAAACAGATAGAAAGAACTGCCTTTTCCCCCAATCCCTTCTACACTTTTCTCAAGTCAACCATTTGAATCGTATTAAAGCAGAGATTTACACGCATTCAGAAGTTCCAAATATCTTTGTTTCTTGTTAGATACAGTTACCATGTACCACGTTAACCAAGCATAAAAACTCACTCATTCAAACTAAAGCTAATCTAAATCTCGACAACAAAATTAAATTGGGAAAAAGAAAGTGATTCCAGAAAGTGCACCAAAAGAAAAAAAAAAAAAAAAGTTTGGATAAAAATTACACCTTTGCTTCGTGGGCCTTCATGCTTCCTTCAACTGAGGAAACCAGATTCAACAAACAAGTTGAAGAAGATGGAAAAGAAATTGGTCAATTACCACGGGTTTTCTATTCAAGAAAGAAGCAAAGAAGACTGAATTGGAAACCAGACAGGGTAACCGTAAAAATCGAAAAGGTGGAGAAGCTGCAATATGGAATTAGGGGCTTAGCAGATGGTAGCATTCATACAACATCCCATTGAATTTGCTTAAAAATCCATTCCTATTGATTAACTATAATTAAAATTATTCGTCATAATTATCGATATGACCACTGAACTTATATATTTTTTTTAATTTGATCATTCAACTTTTAAACAGATTAATTTAACCATTTAACTTTGTAAGATATACAATTTAGTCATTTAACTTTATCTGATTTTTCAATTTAGTCATTTAACATTATAACTTTTATCAATTTCACTATTCAATTTTGTGAAAATTTTCAAAGGATTTAACCTTATAATAGTCAAATTGACAAATTTTCAAAGTTAAATAGTCAAATTGACGTATTTAAAAGTTGAATGGTCAAATTAAAAAATGCATACAAATTTAGTGACTTATCTCAAAATCATTCCACTAAAGAGAAAAGTCACGTTTAACAAATAAGTCATCACGTGATGTTAATTCATCAAAATTTCTATTCATCAAAACCTAAAATCTGTTAAGAACTTAGACGTTCCAAGTTTTCTTATGCAGAAGATTATTTATTTATTTTCAAATTAGTAATAACCTGGTTTTTGGGAAACTAAATTAATATGTTTAATATTTTTTTAAAACTATTGTTAAATCTTATTTTATTTTGATTTGTATAAAATTTGTGAAAAAAATTTGACAGTTTATTTTTATTATTACCGTGTTAATATTTTTATTAAAATTTTAACTAAGTTGGAAAATGTACCTTAAATTATTGAATGCAAAGAATCAAAATATGAAAGGAAATTAAGGAACAGAAGAAGAAAATAAGGGTTTCAAGTGATAACAAAAATAAAAGGTATAAGTATTAATATTATCATTAAATTTATATATTTTTTTAATTTGACCATTCAATTTTTAAATATGTCAATTTGATCATTTAACTTTATGAGATTTGCAATTTAGTCATTTAACTTTATTTGATTTCTCAATTTAGTCATTTAACATTATAACTTTTGTCAATTTTGTCATTCAACTTTGTAAAAATTTTCAAAGGATTTAACTTGTAATGGTTAAATTGATAAATTTTCAAAGTTAAGTGGTCAAATTGACATGGTTAAAAGTTAAATGGTCAAATTAAAAAAATATATAAATTCAATGATTATATTGATATTTATATCGAAAATAAAAACATATATGCTGAACAAAATTACTGTACAAGGCTACGAATTGTTATACAATTTGTGTGAATAGAGACGTGCAAAATCGTAAATAAATTGTTGTGAATTGCCGTGGCCAACGGTCCTTGTATAGTATAAGACGGCTATTGAATTGCTAAGCTAGCTATTGTCACTAACGACAATGATAATAAGAATGTTACATGCTAGGAACAAATTGAATTATCCACTAACAATTACTTTGCATATAAGTAACGAAAGTGGTTGGTTTGTTTTGCTTCAACACTTTCTCAACGTCCACTTGAATTCTTTTTATCAATCACATTAGATGATAGAATATTTCAAGTTTATTGCTACTCAACCTTTCTGTAAAGCAAATCCGTTACTTGATCTTCAATCTTGATATAATTAAGATCAACTTGCAAGACCTTTTCCTAGATAAAGTGATAGTGTACCTCCATGTGCTTAATTCTTGCTTGGAAAATAGGATTTTTCTGCAAATATATTGTTTATAAGTTATCACAATACAACATAGTTGCATAATAGTTAGTTGGCACAAGTCATGTGTTGTTTTGTGCTGCCCTTGTTGTTGCTAGATATTCGGCTTCCGTTGTTAACAAAGAAACGGTTGATTGTCTTTTGCAATGCCATGAAATTAATCTAGATATCTAGATACCTTGTTGTTGATCATCGGGTATCATGATCACCAGCATAATCCTCATTGCATTACCCAACAAACTTGTAATCAAAGTCTTTCTTGTAGAAAACAACATGATCAAGTGTACTTTTGTTATATCTCAAAATTCTTCGAACAACTTCTAATGTGGTTTCTTTGGATTTTGAATTTATCAATTCATCACACCAACTGCAAAAGAGATGACAGGTTTGAGTTAAAGTTAAATAAATCATGCTACCTATCAATTGACGACACATCTTGACACCTTCCAAATCTTTTGGTTCATGAGCACATAATTTGACATTTGGCACCACTGGGGTTGAAATGAGTTTGCACTCATGCATTCCAAACTAAAAAAATCTTTGGAATATTTTTGTTGATGAAGAAATATCCCTTCTTTAGTACGATCAACCTCCAATCCAAGAAAGTCTCAAATAACCAACTTCCTTCATTTGAAACAGATAGATAGATTCTCCTTGGTTCGTTGAACTTCGTCTTCCCAATCTCCTCTTAAGATTAAATCATCTACATACACAACTACAATAGCTAGATTTATACTGTTAGGTTTAACAAATAAACTAGAATCAGTAGGTGCCATTGAATAACCACTATGAGTAAGGAATTTAAAAATTTTACCATACCATGTGCTCAGTGCTTGTTTCAATCCATAAAATGTTTTTCTCAACTTACACAAATGGTCAAGATGATGTTGAATTTGGAATCCCATTGGTTGACTCATGTAGATTTCTCTGTCCAACTCTCCAGGTAGAAATACATTCTTGACATCCATTTGTCATAAAGTCCAATCTTTGCAAGCGACACGTGTAAGTTGGACTCTAACATTGGTAAGCTTTGCAACAGGATGAAAGGTATCATCATAGTCAAGCCATATTGTTGAGAGAATCCTTGAGCTACTAAACGAGATTTGTACCTTTTAATTTATCCATAAGTGTTGTGTTTTTGTTGAATCTTAGCATTTGAGAGGATAAATCAATCTCTCATCTTATTAACAAAGAATTACATGTATATAAAGAAATCTAAGATACTAAAATGATATCAAGACCTATTAGGTAACTACTAATCAATCTAAGATTGCCTAATTAATTATAATCCTATATAGAAATATAATGAATAACATAATAGTCAACATTTTTATCTTGTAAACCCATTTGTAAGAAATTGACTTCATGATGTGATTCATGCAAAGGAAACATTCTTCATCAACATAAAACACATCAATTGAAAAACTTACCCAAGAATTCATCCAAG